>NTHP01000336.1:149256-164998 GCA_003416845.1 Oplegnathus fasciatus
GGTCAAAGGCCTTTTCAGCGTCGAGCGAAATTACTACCTCGGGACATGTTGACCGGGCCGAGTGGACAACATTAAATAGCTTTCTCAAATTTGAGTAAGAGTGTCGGCCCTGAATGAATCCTGTTTGATCAGGTGAAATAATATCTGGTATCACACTCTCTAGGCGCTTAGCCAGCACTTTGGATAATATTTTAAAGTCCACATTTAACAGAGAAATGGGACGATATGATGTACAAAAGAGTGGATCTTTATCTTTCTTCGCCAATAGGGAAATTGAGGCCTGTCTCAGTGTCATAGGAAGAATACCTAGAGAGAGTGCCTCATTAAACATGGATTGGAGAATCTGTGCTAGTAGATGGGCAAACTTTTTATAGAATTCGCACGTAAACCCGTCAGGGCCGGGCGACTTATTATTTTGCATAGATTTAACAGCTGTATCAATTTCAGAAACCGAAATGCCTGCGCACAATTTAGTATTTTGGTCCTCTGACACACTAGGAATTGTCAGGTTTTCGAAGAACTTGCATGGGAGATCGGCGTCACCACTGCATTCCGATGTATAAAGGTCAGAGTAGAATTGAGAAAAACCTTTAGCCTGCGCTTTTTTTAAACTGCCTCTTAAGTCCCTCAAATTGAAAGAATTGAAATACTAAATCATTGGATTACCACTTTAATATCTTCACCTGATAAAGTAAACTTGGTTTGCCATTGCGTTACAGATCACATTACTGCTGTGAGCCAAATACATTTTTGTTACATGTAAATGTGCAGACAGGAACAGGTTGAACAAGGGGTTTTTCCAACCATCCAGCAGAAAGCTTTGCCATTGTCTGAGCAGGAAGCAGCCTCTTATGCTCCTCATACCAAGCAGGAGCCTTGTTATTAGCTTCCTTCTCCTATCTGTCATCATGACTTCATCAGATGAGGCGTCTCTCTCGCTATCCAAGAGTGAGCAGTTCATGAATGCAGAAAGACAGATTTGTGAGTGCAGAACTGAAGTTTCCATCTGTCTCAGTGATTAAGGCAGACACTTTTCAGGAATGAAACAGAGTCAAGAACTTTATTCAGTATCATATTGTACCGTGATTATGTACACAACAACTTCTATTGCAACACACTTTCATTACACATTCTGATAAATAAATAACCTCTGCCTTACTACAAGGCTGTTATGGACAATAAACAGTTCTTTACTGGCCACTGTAGAAATGCAAATGTGCACACTTAAAAAAAACTATCCGATTGGAAGATAAAATCATTTTAACATGTAAAACCATGTGGGGAGCAATGGTCCCCTACAGTGGTTCTCAGCCTTTACACTGTGAATGACTAAATACTCTTTATTATATTCAGCGCCTTGTGCTTTTAGGGAAGGAATCTGCCATGTCTATCATCTGTCATGTAAAAATGCCTCTGGAAATTACCTTCAATACTCACCTCATCTGATAATATTAGTATTAGTTAATGTATAATTCAGCATCTCATTCATTCAGGTTCATTTTTTCCTCATATTTTCCCTGTCTTTTTGCTTCCCTTTCTTGGGTTATGGGTGCTGCAGTGGAAGTTACTGATATGACTTGCTAAGAAAGATTTTATCTGTAAACAGGATTGATATAATCTTCTATTATGGTATATATATATATAATCCTGTTGTTAGCCTGTTGTTAGTCAGTAAAACCGAATGAACACAGACATGGTGGGTACAGTTCTATCTTGTGAGGTCTCCCCGGTAACACAGTCCTGTGTGAATACACCAGGGAGAAAAGAAACAAGCAAATCCATATACGTGTGTATGATACATTTTAGATCATTTGATGACGGCACTCAGGGCTGATGTATGGGCAAGGACTTATTTGGCTATACAACTAGCCTATAGAGTGCCAAAGTCTGACCCCTTATATATATAGCCTCCTTTCCACTAGCATCTGTAATTCAATGGGTTTTCCTATAGAGGGCTCTCAGTGTTTCTGAAAAGCAGAAAAATGTTGGTGGTGTCTTCTGTCAATGGACTAACCTGGACTGATATCTACTTCTGTATAGTAAGCAACAGTACAATTTGAGCGCTTTTTCATTTTAACCAAGAAATAATTATTATTTTGTTGGTTGTCAACAACAACATATCCATGATAAGCTACTGACACACTGTCAAAGTCACATGGCAGCTGAAGCAAATTACTTCTACAAGAACCTGCCAAAAGCACTAGGTTTTAATGGAAAAAGCTGGGAACCACTGGTTGGTTGCATAATGTTGCACAGAACATGTATTGTTAGTTTGTTGCTTACAGGCCACTCTGGTAATAGTGGGAGCTGTGGCTGGGCAGATTCATATGGTACAGTTTAGAGCGAACATATACAGGAAAAGAGAAGAACACTGAGTTCTGAGTGTGTGAAAGTGTCACAGTAGGTTGCAATCCACCCATCTACAACCTGCTGTTTGTTTCTGGAACACAGCTATTTCCCAGCAGCACCACCTTAATTCCAATACCAATTCATTGAAAAACGTCAAAAAAAACAACAACAACTGTCCCTTAAGAATATCCGCATCCAATCTCAGAGGGCATAAAGTTGCTGATTGGAATAGTTAAATGAAGGAAAATAGACAAACAAAGGATAAACAATTGATTGCAGCAGCTGGAGTCAGACACAAGCAGTGCACCACATCTTGAACTGAATCCCAGTCATACCAAACTGGCTAACAGACTGCTGCCAGAGGCCAAATATAACATACAGCACTAAGTATGAAAATGCAGCCAACATTAAAACCTCTGTGAAGAAGTCAATCACTAAAGCATTTAAGTTTTGTTCTGGCCACCTTGATCTGTGGCTCAGCTTTAGGGCTTTTCATGTCTGCTGTGGGATTACGGATTTCTGAGGTCTAAACTTATTAGTGGTACTGAAGTATGTAGTGAGGGGACATAACTGCTGTGCACAGTCTGTGGCTCAGCCCTTATAGCAGACCACCTCCCCCTCCTACGTTGCCCTGAAATGTAAGCATTCAGCAGCCCCCTGCTCTGAACACTGGTAGTCTGTCGGTGTGTATTTCCCTCGGCTCGCCCGCCATACAGAGCTGCGATTCTGCACCTCACCGTCACAGCACAACAGCTACCTTCTTTTCCTCATGCTTGTCTCCAAGCGGCCCAGCTCCTCGTAGGACTGGTAGAAGATTTCCAGTTCGTGGCAGCCCCAGCCCCTCCAGACACATAGGCACCACTCCATGTTTTCCTTATGAAAGCCACATACAACTGTGTCCTTTGCCACTAGTGCTGCCTCCTCCAGGATCCTGAGAGAAAGAGAGAAGAGGAAGGGAGTGAGGGACACAAGAAAGAGATCGATATGTGAGGGAAAAAGAGGGATGCAGTGCAGGGAAGGATCTAAAGTTGGTAGCACATCTGTGCACTGTAATTAGTTCTTCCTAGAAGCTAGTGGGCAGTTCTGGGAAGCGGTTCCCTGGAAAGCCACTGAGAATACTGAATGTACTGTTAGCACAGAAGTTACTATTGGTCTAAGTGCTGGTAAAATTAATAATTCCTGCTCTTCTCTGCTCCTATGTCTACTCCAAAGCCCTTTCTCCTGGAGAGAAAAAATGTAAAATGGATCAAAGAGCAATGTTAAAAATTGGGACAAAGCAATCTACTTTTATACTCGCTCTAATTTATGAAGGCAATGACATAAAGCATTTTGGGAGGAAGGAGGAATCTAGTGACCATGTATCCTGAGCTCAACCACCCATGTATCATGCAGAACAACCCCAAATTATCTTCTTCCATTGTTGTTTCATCTTTCTGGGGTGTATCATTATCCTATCCTGGTGTTAGTTCATGTTGTGTGATATACAGCCTCATGATTACAAGAACAGGTGAGGTTGTGCTCTGTGATGTTAACAAAAGCTATAAGAGACGTCAAACCCACAAATGAGCTAACAGACACATTAAATAATGACTTAGGGTTTAATACATTTGTGATGGATTGAAACTGTCCAATGAGAGTGGGCAGGCAGCATTATTATAGCTAAAGAACAACAGAACAGCAGTTACGTGATATAAATCAAGTCCTACAGGCCTGACAACCCCTCCTGTGACCTAAGCTACGACCTCCCAACGTGTCGTCTACAGGTGCACCATGTAATAACTGCTTATTAAAGACCCTGTTTTGGGTGGCCCTTTTATTGCCTGTTGCTAAAAGGCCAAGCCCCTTTGTGGAAGTTCACACAGAAGTCCTTTCTGCAAAGGACCAGATGCTGGCTTCATTTCAGAAATAATTACAGACTCAGCAAAGCACCATAAGCGCATGATGAAGGATCCTGCTGAGCTTTATTGAGGCTGCATCAGTAAATTAATATGTAGCTCTTTGGCTTTTCCTCCTCCAGTGATGAATGGTTTCAAGCATAGCTGAAAATGGGCTCCATGCAGGAGGAAGAAAACTTTGTACGTCTTTGTATTTTTCATCCTTCATCTTTCATCACAGTTTACATTTTAGGTTTATTTCAGACATTTTGACATTGTTGTGCATGTGTACACTTTAACTGACATCCTTACTGCTTTCATCACTAAAACTTCAAATGAGACTTAAGCTGCTTTCAGTGATTGCACTTCAATTTCAACTGTTTTAAAAGGTTTCACTTTAGCTGAAATGTGAGCTTATTTCAGTGCTAAAACACGTCAACTGCTTTGTCTTGTGAAAATCCATTTCCCTGGCTAACCCTGTGGCTCACTGGGTAGCTGCCGTTCAACCAAAGGTCTGAAGTTCAAACCCACTGCAGCAACATGTTCACTGAATCATGACGATATTTTTACTACTGGCCTTACATTTGTTACTGAGGACGGGGCTGCAACATCACCTGCTACAGCACAGGGGGCGTAGTTAAGCAAACACAGTGTCGCTGTGGCACCCCTGGGGTTGGAGCTTGCTGTTGTGTATTGGGTGTGGCTAAGTAACCAATAGAACCAGGCGACCACTGCACAATACATGTTGGTTAGATTTCTGTCCGACTTGATTCCGACTTGCTCTGACGTCATGCAAAAGTAGGGAGCGATAACCTCATGAGATCAAGGTGGCTGTAGTTGCACCCCACCGACTGCAAAACTTCAGGGCATGATGGGGAACACCTGCCTGATCTAAGAGCTGATTGGCTTGGATGTTGGACCGACAACATGACATTCTACAGAAACTCTTTATAGAAACTTAACTCAGGGCATGCCCCCTATTGACAAAGTTTCCCAAGCTTCGAGCAAATGCCATTATGCCATTTTACTTCCTCAACAGCCAACTTCCGGACTTTAAACCAATACTAAGCCCAAGGAATGTTGGCTTGTGCAAGGCTATGAAGTTGCATCACATTATTAAAAAAAAGAGCGTTACAGCCTGCACAACATCAGAATCAAAATCAAAATCAGGTTTATTGCCAAATAGGTTTTCACATACAAGTAATTTGTTTTGGTGCATAACAAACATAGTAAGTAGAAAATATAAAAATGATAAAACGCAAGTACTACAAGTCAAGACTTTACGTCAATGCAATGTGTAGTGGCTATTGGGGGGTATAAGAGTCAGTGTCAGTGGGGGTCCCGGGCCTTGTTGATGAGAGCAGCTGCAGTTGGGTAGAAACTGTTGTTGTGGCGTCTCATCACTTAACACACCACTTAACATCACTCAAATAAAATTTTATGTGCTAATGTTTAAATAGTTTGGTCTTTATTTTAGTGTGTAGTCACTTCTCTGACATGGTTGAATGAAGAAATAAGAAATTTAACAATTAAAAAATTAAAATTAAACAAGACAATGAAGGAAGGCAGAGTGGAAAAGGAAGAAGGATGAACAGTGTCTCCCTTGCCTCTCTCAAAGATCTGATGTCCACTTATCAGTGTGCAATCAAAGAAGCAAGGAACTCCTATTTTTCACAACTGATCACTAAACAGGGTCATAATCCTAGAGTCCTGTTTAAAACTGTAAATTCTGTGATTAGTCCCCCACTTAGCCAGAGATATGTGAAGAATTTCTTAATTACTTTTATAACAAAATAGTGGAGATTCTGCAGCATATTAACACATAATTCAGAGAGCTTGATGTTGACTCCTGCCCACCTTCAACATTAACCCACTTAAGTGAAATCTCTCTGTCAACCCTGCAACACACTGTTGCAGTTTTAAAATCATCCACCTGCTCTTCTGACTGCATTCCCAGTTGGTCTTTAAAAGCTGTACTTCAGATGGTTTGTCCAGATATTTTAGCCATTATTAACTGTTCTCTACTGGCATTTTCCCCTCTCTTTTTATCCGAAATGTTCTACTCAACTGATTTCTTTTATGAACAACAATCCAATTTTTGAAACATTTCATTCTGGTTTTCACTCTCTATACAGCACTGAGACTGCTCTGGTGAAGGTCACCAATGACTTACTGCTTGCCGCCAACACAGACCTGTTTTGGCCATTTTAATTCTCCTTGACCTCAGCTCAGCCTTTGACACAGTGGACCACAATTTCCTAATCAGCTGTCTGAAAACTATGTTGGCACCAGTGATGTGGCTCTTGATTGATTCATCTCCTATCTGTCGAACAGGCCCTTCTCTGTTATGCACAGAGATGCTTCTTCCTCTCGTGCTCCTCTCTTCTGTGGGGTCCCCCAGGGGTCTATTTTGGGTCCCATCTTTTTTACCATTAACATGCTACCACTGGGAAAATCATGTATAGACGTAATATCAATTTTCATTGCTATGCGGATGATACCCAACTGTATGTCCCATTAAAGACTGGCACCACCGATGTTTCCTGTATTATGTCCTGCCTCGCTGAAATGGAGAATTGGATGTCCAAAAATTTCCTGCAGTTGAATGACTCAAAATCAGATATAATTATAATTACCCCTCCAGCACTAGCAGCATTAACAATGGCTCCACATCACACCAATCCTTGCTGCCCTTCGCTGGTTACCTGTGAGTTTTGTGAAAATTTAAGATGGAAATTTTACTGCTTGTTTTTAAAGCCTTGAACGGCCAGACTCCTGCCTATATCTGTGATCTACTAACTCACTATGAGCCTGATGCCCTGGCTGACCACAAACTGCCTGAAAATTTAACAGTTACATATAAATAATGTTAAGTTAAGTTGTTTTAAATGTTGTTTTTCCTGCTCTTTAAGGCTGCATTAAAGTTAACTGATACAAGTCTTGGAAATCAGTGTTGTAAAATGAACATTGAATACCACTCTCCCTCACACTATGCTTTCTCAAAAAAATCTTGATAATCTTGTTAGTCTGTCTAGACTAATCTTGTTAGTCTAATATAGCCCCAAATCCGCAATGCAAAAACAGTTTCTAGGGACAAAGTAAAAACATAAAAAAAAAAAGATAAATTGGGAGACAAAAATTTGGCTCAATAAAAAGATAAATAGGTGACATCATTTTTGCTTTACTGATTCAAGCATGTGCTGCAAAAGATTTTCATTTAAAGGTTCTGTGTGTAACATTCAGAAAATGCTTAATAACAGTGACACCTGTGGCCGTTAAGTCAACTGCAGTCAGCGTCCTGTGGCTTGCGCCTGTGCTCCCGCTCCATAGGCGCGAGCCAGCATCGGCCAAAACAGTGACGTGACACACACGAGATTGAACGTGACTGACATGCATCAAATGTTGATAGCTTGCTAGCCAGCTTGATCAATCACTGTTTGTCTAGCTTTCACCGAGGGGCTCAGCAACATCAGCAGAGCTGCATTAGCTGGATGAAAACGCTAACGGTGAGTGAACTACACGGAATATTATAAATAAGATGCGTTGTCTGTGTCAAGTTGTGAGTCTGTGTTGTGGTGTGTGCCGGTCGTTTGTTGATGTTAGCTTAGCGGACTCCCAAAATAAACAGATTTTGCTGTGATTTAATTGCAATAAGAGGATCAAAAGGATGCTGAAATAACTACATCATGATACCGATTTGTAAAAAGTCTGAATTCACGCTTTGTCAGGTCTATCTGCAAGACAACAAGCAAACTACTTTTAAAATGCTTGTTTTCTGAATGGAGTTCAGATCGATCAGGGCTGTGTTAACATTGTAGCTGCTCCATGAACATTCAAAATAACGTCATCTAAATTCTGTATAAATATGAAGTAGTATCATAGAGCTAACATTAGCTAGTGTTGCACACTGTTAGCGCTGTAGCAGAGTGGAAGAGAGGAAAGACACTGGGGAATGTGCAAAACCGTCCCAAGTCCTTTACATAGAAATCAGTATACAGGCTGTTACAGTCAACCGAGAAAGTCGAGGAAGGTCTCATTTTTTAAAGCTATGTTACAATCTGTTCACACATTGGCAACAAAAGACTATTAAAAAATGCTTAATACATGTAAGTTGTTACATACAGCCCCTTTAAATAAAGGTCTGTTAAGTCACCATCTATCGCCGAATGATGCAACACAATGGTGATTGAGTCTATGACCCACTGATGAAAGCCTGCAGCATTTGCAGTATTACAACCCGGGTGTTGGTGACGACTTTCCTGGAAAAATGACAAGCAGCGCACTGTTAGGCTTTTAACAAGGCTTTTAACACAACAGACTCGCTCTTCAACTCTCCTGGGTGTGAAGCGGCGTACTGTTTTATCCAGTGTCTGCTAGCGTTGTGAGTAAATGGTTATTATGGCAGAACAAACAAAGAAAGGATCAATGACTACAGACGATGAAAAACAAACTTGAAACTGAAGTGAGATCCAAAAACACACCTGCAATTACTGCTTATGCCATAGGTGCCGCAAAAGACAACAAAATGAAAATCTTCGAGATTATAACTTTGAATCCCACATCATGTTTGGTGAGGACTACTTAAAAGCTTAACAGGAAATGAGCTTACCCCAAAGAGGAACATCCAGGTGGACTGAGGACAGCGATGACACGCCCCCTCAGCTGATCGGCATGTGACTGCATTTCGATGACCATCACATCTCCTCCACGCCTGCCAAACAACAAACATATAGATACACAGTGAACGTGAGCATGTGATGAACATATGAGTAACACTGTTATGGCACTAGATAAGGTTGCACCAGCTGTTTTTGAGTTCAAACCTTACACCTACTAACTGGAGGTGGAACTGTTGTGTAACTGACTCAACCAACTGACAAAACTAGCTAATATATGACACACATTTAGAGCAAACATAGAAGTGAATATAGTGAGTATAGCAGGTAATATGGAATATGGTAGACATATCTGACTGATGCTTGATTCAAATGTTGTTAATTAATGATGTAAACTGTTGACCTTAATTAACTAATGTGTGTCAATGATAACCTTAATTAACCAACAAAGACAAGGGAGGTTCTGTTTAGTACCATTAGAATAAATTTCACACAGTAATACAATATACTTCAAATTACATCCCGTTAAGCCAATAACGTTGGACCAAATAAATTGGAAACACACATATTTCTCAGTATATGCATATAATATGCATAAAATGGTCATACCTACATTTACAAAGGACTGCCTAAAACTGCTATTTTTGAATGTTATGTTACAGCTCGTGGTACTGACTTTGTGACAGATGAAATAATGTGCATTATCAGCGAGTTAGATCAAGTAGTAGAGTAATATCTAATGGTATTTTTTTTTTTGGTAATAGTATTTTTCACATTCTGATATTTGAGCATTTTTAAGTTGTATCATAAGTTATGGTTACTATCAGTTGCAGCAGTTGTAGTACAGTATTCTTGTGTTTCCTTATGTTTTATGTTCATAAAGCCATCCTAATACCAGCAGTAGTAAGCGTAGTAGTTACCAGAGGGCTCCAGCAGGGGAAGCATAGAGCTGTTGAGCTACATAAAGAGAAATCTCGCTTCCTCCATCATTACACACATTCAAGGTGTAGGTATATGTCCCTCATGTTATTGTGTATTTTTTGTGTACTTGTGAAGGACACAGTTTGGTTTGTTTCATAACAAGGCAGTTATTTACATGACAGCGTAACTATACTAGCTAGCCTTCATCACTGTTAGTTGTCAGGGTAAAATGCCATCATAGTTGCTGTTGAAATGTAAGTTATGCTATGTTTGCGTTTATGTTACTGTACTGAAATAAGGTGACATGAAAAATATATAATGAGAAAACTAATTAGTATTAAGGCTTAATGTTGCAATGCTATGTTTTACATGCTTCAGTACTGTTCCAAAATCCAATGTTGGACTTTTGTTTTAATATGCATTTCGTAGTAGTATTTATTTCTGTACAATATGTTTGGCTAAGTACAGTACAGAGAGTGAGGAAACTGTCTACATTGTGAGACCTGTTCCTGTTTTTGTATTAATTAGTATTAATATTATTAAGATTATTTGGATGCACCAGTCATTACACATACAGTACATATAATCTGTGAAAAGATTGTGTCCGTGCATCTTTCATTTACATATTCACCTTTTCAGGGCTTTTCCAACTTTCTGTTTACAGTGTTGATTGCTTTTGATTAAATAGCGCTACAATGCTTCCTAGTAGCCGATTGACACATTACAAAGATCTTTACTGGCCTACATATTCCCTTAAGGAATATGTAGGCCAGTAAGAGTAGTAGTTTTAATTGTGCAAGTAGTAGTTTTAATTGTGCAAGAATTTAAGAGGGTACAGCCTTCTGTAGATCAGCTTTTGTGAATTTGTTTTACAGCAAATATAATTGTATACAATTTTTTTGTAAGACTATCTATTTACTGATTTATGTTTATGGATAATACAGATTTTTCCAGTATGTTTTTGTGCATTTATTTCCCATACCCCGCACGTACAGTGTACTGTAACTCGTGTACGGTTACATGAAAGGTATGTATACTGTAACTTGAACATCAAGTTTTTAAAATTCTGATATTATAATTGTAGATGAGAATGTTTAATGCCTTTATTGGTGCTGTCCCTATTTAAACTGTATCACATACTGTACATATTCACTTGCTTAACATTATTATCTATTACTTATTTTATTCTTTATTCTTATTCTGTTTTACACTTATTTTCTACTGCACAATTGAAGAAGCTAACGGACATACATTTCACAATGATCATACTCTGTATGATTATGTGACAAATAAACCTGAATCTGGATCTGCTGCTGCAACTATGCTTCACCAACTCTTCATTTTAGTTGGTGTCTTTGTATTGTGTTCAGTTGGTGTGCAGCATTTTGTACCTGGGGATCCACAGAGTTCCGTTCACTGGCAGCACAGTGAAGGCTTGCAGCTGAGGCGGTGTGGGGTTCACAGTCTCTGCAGAGTCCAGATCAGACTCAGGGTTGGTGGATGCCTGCTGATCTTGGTCCCTGCCCGTCTCCTCCCTATCTGCAGGCAGTGGCACACTGCTGCGGCTGGCTAATGAGCCGAGGCCTGCGGTGCTGGAGCAGTCTGACCCCAGTGGCTCCAGGGAGCAGTGGGATGATATGGAGCAGTAGTCTGTCAGTGAATCCTGGTGCTGGATGATCTGAGTGCCTGCCTCCTCACTGTAGATCAATGTCACTTCTCCATTAGTACATTCCAGCTTCTCTTCTTTGTCCGTGGTCTTGAGGTCAGTGGTTGTCACCGTGGGAACCCCTGCAGGACGCTGCACAATGAAGACGTCCCGTAGAGGATTGCTGTCTCCGCAGCTGAAACCATGACATGGTCTCAAAAACAGCCACTCAAATCAAAACTCAATTATGTTTCAACTGGGGCAAGAGTAGCTTTTTTTCTCCTGCCCAATTGTAAAAGCACAGCTGTGAGTATTAGACAGACTAAGATTGCATACGAAAAGAAGTGTGTTACATCATTGTTGTTACTGTAGTGTGCAACTTTCTAATTAGCATTATCTAGCCAACCTGAAGTAACAAAGGTATAATGTTGCTTCAAATAATCATGGATGAGGAAGGTCAGAGACTTTTCTGCTTTGCTCAGCAGCTTAAATTAACAGCATTCACTGTCAGGTTTACTTACAGCTCAGTATCACACACAGTGTCTTAATGGGCCTCCCAGACCCACATCAGGAATGTTTCCAAACTCAGCCCAACTCTCCAGGAAGACAAAACTTACATAACACATAAGGAAAACTGGAGAAACCTTCAGAGAGGTCATTTAAAGTAAGATCCATGGACATGGACAGCTAAGAAGCTTAAGGAAGAAAAATTACACAAATCAAATTTTAGGAATTAATAAGTCCAAAAACAGGTTCATAATATGCTAATATCAGTATATTATGTTCAACATATAATAGTTCCTCAAACTATGAGAAACTGTTACTCTGGCAGCTGAAAGCTGAGAGTCATTTTGGTAAATATGCATATTCTGTTTCTTGCTGATAGTTAGATGAGAAGATTGACTCACACTCTCATGTCTGTATGGTAAATATGAAGCTACAGCCAGCAGTTAGCAGTTAGCTTAGCTTAGCACAAAGACTGGAAACTTGGATCTGTCCTTAAGGTAACAAAATGGCCCTGTGGGTTGTTTCATAAAGCAAGATTACCAGTTAAACCTGTATAAAAATAACTTTTAGTCATATTTGCTAAAATTGTCACTATGTCCTGACAGTAGTACATGAGACAGATAAGATAGATGTGAAAAAAATCATGCTCCTCTAGCTCCACCTACTACTCCTAATGCCATTTGCAAGAATCCACCGTGCTCGAATCAAAACAACCAATCAGAGCCAGGAGGAGTATCTGAGTGTCAATCACTGCTCCTGCACACGCTGCCTCCCCTGTGCACTCCGTCAAGCTCTGTATCTTCAGTGACGGACAAACAACCACCAAACAACCAAGCAATGAGAAAACTGCCCATCCCTCCTTTGTCAACAACAGCTTACAAGACAAAGACAAGTAAACAGAAGAAGACCAATGAAGAAAAACAAGCTAAAAAGAAAGAAGTCCACTCTCTTCTCAATCCTACCAACTGCAGCTTTAAGTCAGGCTGATTTTCAGGAAATTCTGTTCCATAAATAAATTCTGACCTAAGTTACGATGGAAACGTATCCTTCCAGAGTAGCCTGGCTGTGGACAGGCTAGTTTTCAGGCTTAGCTTAGGGCTAGTTTCCAGTCAACATACAGTATGTGCTTATAAATGCATTGCAATTTTTAAAAAAAGCTAATAAACAACTTTGACCCGGTTGTTGCCTCATAGTAAGAAACAATTTTTTAGTCCTTCTCTCTTTTTGTCACTGAGCAAAATTAAAGAACCATGCACCCAGAAATCCATGTATTAAAAATGCATAAAGAGTCAGACAGCCAATATGAAGATATTTAAACAGTATTGCCACCAAAGGGAGGCTATTATGTCACTTGTACATACCAAGTAACATAATCTGACTGATAGAGAACTTAAGTTTCTAAAAACTGCTAATTATCTTGTTATCTTGCTAAATTACTTGTACCTGCCTGGGGTTATGTGATAGTCAAAGTTGTAGTATGTTGTATCTTCTACATCTACACACTTTTCAGCATTAATTATATGAGGAAAGTTCATATCAGTCACGTGGGACTTGAACCCAGCATGACATGATTACAAGCTATGCGCAGCAACTGAGCTAACAGAGGAGTTCAGCTGATTAGAGTTCATCTCTACTTCTGACAGAGTCTGCGTTGCTGCTGACCTACAACATACAGCCAAGAATTCTCTTTTGCTTTGTTTATGGCAGTGATTTTGTTTTTTGTTGCTGCAATATTTTACTCTCCATATTATATGTGTAATATGTGTTGCTTTGTGGCCACGGACATTTCATCACTGTGAATTAATGTGATCAATGCTTGATGTCTCAAGTCTGTGTTTCAAAGTCATGAACTAAACCACACTTGACGTTATCTGCTCACATTAGCTCCAAACCAGCTTTATGAAACTATCCCAAATCCTACACCTGATGATGACACTTCCCTGTGGCAGTACATTTAAGCTCCACTCACCAGTACTTGGCACAGAGCTGGTAGGAGGCAGCATGGTAGAGCAGCAGGGTGCTGATGTGGTCATCCAGGGTCCAGACTGCCTCCTCTCCCCACAGACTGAAGCTGGTTGTCATAGATATGATGGAGGATGGCGGGTTGTAGAGCTCTAGCCTTCGAACTGCCTGAAGACTCAGACAGTTGATAACCAGCACACCCGGACCGTTCGAGAACCATAACTGATAGACACATCGACAGGAACAGGAATAGCACAGTCCATAATGTAAAGACATGGGTTTGAATGATGAGTCAATGCTGTTTATTCAGCAACCTTCTTATTGACTTATCAAATATGACTTTGTGGTCAGTACATTTCTGACTGGTTATCTCCTCACCTGGGAGCCGCTGCTGACCAGAGCCATACTCCGGACTGGGTAGGGTCTCTGCCTGGGATCTGAGTCTTTCAGACCAAACACTGTCTTGTTGAGGGTGTGTGAACACAGGTAGGTCTCCCCCTCCAGAGGAAGGTCCTCCACCAAGCTGTACACTGCCACCAGGCCATCAGACATCCCCGCAAACACTCTGGGCAGGCTCTTAACAGATGAGGAAGAGAGATCTTTTTACATTTACATTTTAAATAATCAGCTTACACTCTATTACTCTTGCAATGGAAAGTTCTCTATCTGTTACCTACCTCTTCAGACTATTTCCTGTACTGCTATGACATGTAAATTTCCACCTGTTACACTGTAATGTGAAAAATCACTGTACGGTATCATTCTGAAGATATTATGACATTATCTGATGATATGGATATCAACTGCTTTGATTGCTGGTTGGCTCTTTAAAAGGAACAATTCATTCCATAATATCAAACAATCACAGAGTCACACACAAAACGATGATCACATTTCATTCCACTCAGTGCTATCAGTCACTACAGGCTAGAGAAGTGACAACATTTTTTTTACAGATTGATCTGACATGAAAAAAACAACTTAAACTTGCCGCACAATGTTTCCTGGTTTAATGAACTGATTTAATTTCTTTCTGCAAGAGATGATAATTATGTAATAAATGTATTACTGGCAAACAAAACGTGCATGTAGTCTCTCTGTGACCCACATTTTGTCATTCATCTATGTATTCAAACTGGAGACTTCCCAATCACAAAACCCTGCTTCTTTGCCTCACAGTACTGACGCGGTGATGAACGACAGCACAGACACGAGTACAACATCTTTTTTTTGTGTCTGTGTGTGTTTTGAGACGTGAGCTGACCTGTTTTCTTGCTGGAACAGGGAAGAGTCGGGTGATGATGGCCGGACAGGAGAACTGTTTCTGGGGTTGACTGAGTGGACACATGTCCTTCAGACTGTAGATGAACACTTCTTGCTCCTATCACACAAAGACATGCAAAATATTAAACAAAAACGAACTCATTTTGTGTAAAACTCCAGAACAACATGTCAGGGAGTGATCCTATTTACAGTATTATTAAATTTTCTCTAAGGATGTTCCATCAAGAAACTTTCAACTTAAGGATTCTCAAGGTTCCTACTCATTCCAAAAAAATACTTTCAAGATTTTGAGACACTGGTTTGACACACACTCAGGGCCGGATCATGGTCCCGTGAGGCCCCTGGGCACATGTCTTTTGGAGGCCCCCCTCCCCGCTTTCCTATTGGAAAGTACCGGGTTAGGTGGGATTGACTGGATACGCGAACAGAATGCACGGTTCTCTATGCAAAATCCTGCATTCACTTTTCAAATGGTCATTTTCAGACAAGGTTAAGTATAAATTTCATAAAAACAATCAACCTGCAAGTGGTTCTTTAAGATAAATTAGCTAGTTAACTGGTTATCTACTGCAGATTTTATTCGA
>NTHP01000336.1:165034-226008 GCA_003416845.1 Oplegnathus fasciatus
TATCCTGTGCCCGACATGTGATTGGACTGTACTTCAGCAGAGAGCAAACAATTTTTTTCTGTTTTGGAGTTTCAGAGTTTCAGAGAGCTGCGAGACAGCTCTGAAAGAACAGTCTGCACTATGAGTGCAAATGTACATCTGCAAAAGATTTAAAATTAACATTCGCCCTTTCTAAACTCAAGTTTCAACATTTCAAAACTTTTTTCCCAACATTTGCACACCAGTTTTCAGATCACCATTTACAAGGTTTCAAACCTGGAAAACAAACTAATACACCGGGAGAACAGTGACAAATTTGAAACTCTGAAAATATGTTGGAGAAACACTGTAAAAAGAGTGCTGCAGTTGTGAAGAAGGAAAACTCAAATACAAATTAATGTTTGCAGAGACTTGAATTTTTTTTCAGCCTATCAAAACATTATGCAAGCCTTCAAAACTTAGTTTCAATCTTGCAAAACCTTTATTAGATTTCAACTTTTCAAAACTTTTTTTTAGATTCAAAATATGGCATTATATCTGTCCCGTAGAATAACAGTATCAGCCATGCTTGAGTGCAAACAGCCGCTGACGTAAATTACATGTGCTCCATTGTTAGCTTGCTGTTTGCAAAATGATTATTTCGCAATGAATACGGCTTCAGAATTCAGCAGTTCTAATAAGCTCAGACTCGTTTTAAAAACCTGTTTTAACCGACTGATTAGAGAACGATTATAGAGTGCCCCAGGAAGCAGGTTATGGGTTCCCTCTGCTCGATCTTTGATCAGTTTTTGAATGGGGTTTTGGTTAGATCCCTGAAATAAGGTCTGTGGTTAACCCAAAGAGATGTTTGGTGTTTGTTCTACGACATAAAATACTCCAGTTAATATCCAACTCGTGAATTTTGGAGCTTTCATATGCCTTGCCTTAAGCAGTTGCTAGCAAGTGGCTATATGAAACTACAATGGTTGTAGCACAGCACCTGAGCCACACCAGTCTTCAGGGTAAATACAACGGTCTGTAGTAGTTCCATTTAGTGTGAAATTAGCTTTTTTTCATGGGCATCGCTAAAATAAAGGAATAGCTAGTTACGGTAAGTCAAATAACAAACAGCTTGCCATAATATGACGCCCTTGTCCTGTAATGCAAAATGAACTGACTTGTTGTTGAATATTGTATCATGTCACAGCATATTGCAGCATGCCAACCAGTGGCTCAGTTGTACAGAAGCACTGTACTCTAAGGAGCCCAGGTGTTACACTCGATGTATGCACCAAGGTGCCTAAGAGCCCTAGTGGTCAACTCACACTGTAAGCACCTGGGGGCGCAGGGGCCCTAGTGGTCAGCTCATGCTTTAAGCACCGAGGGGCCTCACATTGTAAGCGCTGCAGGGCCCGGGGGCCCTAGTGGTCAGTTCATGCTTTAAGTGTGGAGGGGCCCAGGGGCACTCACACTGTAGGTCCCGAGGGGCCCAGGAGCCTTAGTGGTTGGATCACGCTTTAAGCCCCAGAGGCCTAGGGGCCCTAGTCGTCAGCTCACTCTTTTAATGCCAAGGGGCCTGGGTGCCCTCACATTGTAAGCGCTGAGGGATCTGGGGGGCCATAGTGGTTGGCTCACGGTATAAGTACCCAGGGGTCTAGTGGTCAGCTTGCGTTGTGCACACTGAGGGCCCTGGTGTTCAACTTCCTTTGCAAGCCTCGGGCCGTGCGTCACGCGTGGCCTGAGGCTTGGAGGCCCCCTGACAGTGCGAGGCCCCCTGACAGTGCGAGGCCCCAGGGCACTGGCCCCACTGGCCCCAGCCTTGCACACACTACAGTACCAGATCTGGTCTCTATTTACTCCAGGGTTTTCTTTTCTCTGCTCCCTTCTTCCTCAAAGGTTTGTCATGCAACCTTTATGTTACAAGACAGAAATCTCGAAATATCAGATTACTTAACCAACAGGTGGCGCAAGATCACTCACTGCTCTAGTGTGTTAGAGCATTACAAAGCCCGGCTGTGTCCATGTGATTTTAACTTAATCTCATCCCTGAACACTGTCCTAATGTTAGCTGCCAGCCGTCTGTGGACAGAAAAAAATACATTGTGCTGGCTTTCTGACAGTTCATAGAACAACTGATATATTAAGATACTGTATATGATTATATCACAGACAATTAGAAACATTCAATTGTTTTCCAGGATATTTCTATGAATTTTGTACTTTTCCAGGGAAGCTGGATTGAAAAAATTCCAGGTTTTTCAGAAGGTGATGGCTATTCGGGCTCATCCTAACTTTGTGAAAAAGAGTTGCCAAACACCAGATTTATGACCAGGTCATCTTACACAAACTATAAACTTAAGCAGTACTGTGTTAAGTAAATATAAATCAGAAAAGGCATTTATTTGCATGAAAATGGTGAATGTGACTTCAGGTGGTGTTGGCTGAGTGTTGGCTGAGTGGTGTGTACCTCAGTGGCCATCCATAGAGTGTTACCGATCTTCATCTGACAGCTGATCCTGCTGCCTGGACAGGACATCCTCTTCACCTCCATCTGGCCCTTCTCCACATTCACCACACTGTAGTTCCTACACAACACACACAGCAATACAGAGATGACCCCCCCCACACACACACACAAGCGCACACACACGCACACATGCACACACGTTTACTTAAGTCACTTTTGGGGAATTTACATAGACTTACATTGATTTCCTGGAGACTTACCCTAACCTTAACCACTGACACAAAAAGGAGCGTTTTCCAAATGGGGAAAAACAGCTTTTGTCCCCAGTTGGACAAGCCGTCCCCAGTTAACCGGTCTTGAGTCTGAAATGCGTCCCTGAAAGTAAGATAAGTCAGGCCACACACACGCACATACTCTGATTCCAGCTGCTTTGGATAAAATCCTAGAAGATTGTTCAGCTACATGACACAGAAAATTCATTTTTTTTGTTACAGCTTGGGTCTTAATTTGTAGTTTTGCCATGTATTTGACCATGTTATGATAACATTTTACAATCAGTTTCACTGCTAAGAACTAGCTCTGCTAGTCATAGCTTCATATGGGAGTGCATTAGAGCAGGTGACACAAGGCATCCGACAGGTTTTAGCATTTTGCCTGAACCAAGTTGAATATTAAAGATATCACACAAACTGACCACTGCATTACTTGCAGAGCTACTTCCCAGGTCAACTTTATCACAGGTGTGCATCCACACAGTTCAATGGACAATTGGAGAAGCCATTTTTGGATGTGTTCACTTCTAGATAAGCGGTTTAGATAATTGGGTTAAATTAGGGATTTGTTTAAAACATGCATGGTTGTCTGTTTGTGTCGTGTCTTCCCAATTGATTTTTGCATTAATCAGACTTATGGCAAATGAGCTTGAAGGTCAACATTTCATAAAAAGTAATCATTTATTCTGCTTTTAGCTGGGACAGTTTTTATTTCAGACGAAAGTGGGGGTGGCAGGTGGGAAAATAGAATAACTGAGTTAATCAATGAAATTTAAAAAATTTATCCACCTTGGACCAGTGGTGTCTCAGGTACAACCTGTAATATCATGTTTGATGAATGGATGGACAGGCAAATGTGAAAGATGCAGTATAGAAAAAAACTGCTTTTGTTAAGGTAAAGAGAGCTTAAGTACTCTGTGAGGTCCCGAATTTCAAAATGAAAATCAGACACTTTTGTAGTTCCCTTGAGTCCTGAGAGACAGTCCTCGTCTGAGATGGTCTTGGTTGTGAGTTGTTGGAAGGTGATGTCCTCCTTACCAGTTAATGAGCGCGATGGTTAATGGCTGTCTTGAGGCAGGTGGGAACACTCTTCTGTGACAGTGATATGTCAGTGATGACATCAACTAGCTGGTTGGCACATGTTCTTAGTACACGGCCAGGGATGTTATCAGGCGTGGCAGCTTTACTCATATTCACTCTCATCAGGGTTCTTCTTACATCCACTGTGTATACTGACAGTGGCCGGTCCTCTGGAGGCGGATTAGACTTGACAGCTGACTCTTTGTTGAGGAAATCAAAGCGAGCATTAAAGGTGTTAAGCTCATCTGGCAATGTGGCCTCACACATGATGGGGCGCTCCTGCTTTTGTAGCCTGTGATGTTCTGGATCGCCTGCCACATGTCTTGTGTATTGTTGGTGTTGAGGTCTCTCTCCAGTCTCTCCTGATGTCTCCGCTTTGGCTCCTTGATGTCAGGTTTCGGTTAGGGAATGGTTTTATTGTCTTTCTGATCACCACATCATCAACACATTTGCTGATGTATGATGTCACTGATGATGTATATTCCTCAAGATTGATGTCGTTCTCCTCGGTGGCGGCATCTCTGAAACTTGTGCCAGTCTGTGCACTCAGAACAGTCCTGTAGAGCTGCTGTAGCTTCATCTGTCTACACTTTAACCGTTTTTTTCCTGATGGCTTGACCTTTTTAATCAGCTGGAAGTAGGTAGGCAGGAGAAGCAGGGAAATAAATGGGGAAGGACCCCCCCCCCCCTCCCAGATGTGGACATGCTGGTGGAATTTAGGTAAAACAGATCTGAGGTCTGGTTAAAATCACCAGCTACAATAAAAATACCATCCAGCTGTTTTGTCATGTGACTGCTGATGACTTCATACAGTTCCTGTAGTGGATTTGCATTTGGAGGAATGTAAACAGCAACAACAAAAACACTAGTGAATTCTCTGGGAAGATAATATGGCCGACATCTTAACATTAAAAACTCAACATCTGGGAAACACTGTCCTACATTTGATGTAAACACAGAGTCTGCCTCCCCTCATCTTACCGGAGTCTTGTCTTCTGTCGGCACGGAGCACGTTGAGTGCAATAGCTTGATCTGGGATTTTGTGATGAAGCCAGGTCTCTGTAAAGATGTGTGCACAACAGTCTCTGATTTCCCGTTGCTGAGTTAGCCTGAGTCTTATTTCATCCATTTATTTTCCTGCAACCAGACATTAGCCAGGAGTAGGCTGGGTAGCTCAGAGAGGGAGTGATCCTCAGAATCTGGACGAATCAAGGCATTTTCTCTCTCTTTGTCCATTTCCACTGACATTCCTTATGTGAACCACTCCTCCAAAGTGCAATGGTTGGCCGCAAACTGCATTTTCAGTAATTGGTTCATGCTAAGGAAGAAGAGATCAGATCTACAATGACAGTGCTCTCTCAAAAACACCATAACAGAAAACCATTAAAGGAAAGAAATGGATCTTGGGTGACATGTCACAGACATTATCAACACTGTGAGCTGAGGCGATTTTCTTTTAGCAAAAGCAAATATGACTGGTCTCACATCTACTATACTCTATCCTAAATGACCCAAATCACGGGCAAACAATGAGACTGGGACATCCATATATTGGTGTAATACTTGTATGCATTGAGAGCTTTTCTACCACATGAATGTAGACAAATGAGTTGTTATGTAGTTTAAATGTGTGTAGAGCACTCACAGTAGGACAGGTTTGTGAAGGGAAGAAATCCAAGAAATGTATGACTAAAAAGAGAAAGATTTTTTCATGCATTAAAGCCAAATGAAAAGTGGTTATTAGCAAACTAAAGAGCTGAAACAAACCTGTCGTCCTTGTCTCCGTTCCAGAACACAGCGTTGTACCCCTGCAGCTGTGACAGGAAGAGCTGCGAGTGGCTGTCACAGGACACTACATATCTGAGGCAGGGGAAGCTGGGCTCCTGCATCTGCCTCACACAGTGCATGGCCACTGGCCTCTGCGTGCGCACGCACACGCACACACACACACACACACACACACACACACACAGCAGTACAGTTAATCAGTCTATTTTCTACAAAGCAGAGCAAACAGGGAAACTTGTGTGTTTTTGATCAGTCAAGGGAGGCTCACCTTCTCGGGTTTGGTGTCCCAGCATTCAGTCAGCAGACTGTGGAGGCAGTAGAACTGAACCTCCTCTGGACTGCCTAGAACTGGCCGGATGCCTTTGGACAGCTTCTTCGCTATCTGAAGTTGGTGGTGTCCCAGTGCTGGCCTCCGCCCAGACAGCAGCTCGTATAGCACCATACCATAGGAGAACATGTCCACCTTTAGGCAGTGATGATAAGAGAAAAGACAAGGAACATTAAAGTGTGGTTTCAGAATTACATCTGAGGACCTCCAGTCAGATTTGTGTGCAGTGTATTTACACATGAAATATAGTCTTGGAGTGTGTGGCTGGAGGTAGATTAGGAATGTAGATGAAATGTAAGACAACAATGAAACTGAAATGATCCTTGTGGGGGCATTTGGGCACAGCAAAAGTAAAAATGAATATGAGGAATACAGCTAAAGAGGGTTATGCAAATACATGGAAATACTTGTACTGAGAAAACAGTACATGTAATAGTAAGATAGTAAGTGGCGTGGTGCCAAATAAGGGAAACTATAATCCCATACTTATCAGCAGGGAATATGGGGGAGGAGGTGAATGACAGTGATTGCTTGACTTTTACTGATAGTGACTATGGAGACATAATTGACAGATACTCCACAGCAACACAACTCTGGTTTATCTTGGTCTTCTCCACGAACTCCACGAATTGTTCTCAGTCATCTCGTCCTTGAAACCCATATCTGAGGACCAAAATACCCGAGTGAATTCCTGTCTCTTAATGGTCACAGATAGACATAAAAGACTGGGACTCTTCCCAGAATAACTGTAGAGGCAAACAATAGTGGAATGCCAATGCCAAGCACTCAACTACTTCTTTGGTGACATCACTTGTTGGTGACTCCAGATATACTTGAGGTCTGTGGTATGCTATGGCGTCACAGGGGCTAAAGAAAACTATGACATATATATTTTTTTTTCCTTGCAAGAAAGACAAAGAGACTATCCTCTTATCCTTTTTGAGCTGCATATCTGAAATTCAAGGTAAAACCTTGTTAAGACAGCTACAGAGCCGGTTGCATATTTTGTATTAATATTGTAGTTATTAAAGCTAGGGTTGGTAACGCTGAAGAAACCAGCAAGAGTAAGCTAGATTTTGGAGTGGAGTTGAGTGGATAAACAGTGGCGTGTAAGCACAAGGGCTCACTGAATGTTTTGACAAGTGTGAAAATGGCCTTCACAGTAAGAGACAGTAAGATAAAGCCAACAAATTGAATGCACCACTCAAACCAGACAAACTCTTCAAAGTCCTTAATCAGATATCAAATAACAAATCACCTTGACCCTACGATTTCCCTGCTGAATTCTATAATCATTCCTAGCACCTACTTTCATCTACTTAGATTGTTTGCGACTGTTCAGGTCAACCTCATTTTGGATCAGGTCTAATTATCTTCAGGTCCCTCTTGTTTTGAAAATGAATGTATGGTACGTGTTCCTTGGGTCTATTTCAGGTCAGGTACAAACTTTTTGACTTGATATGTCTATCTCTGACACTGTAGCCAATGATGACATTATGTCAACCTGAACTAGTTAAACCAGGTTTGAAGAATCAGGCGATGGCAGCACGTAATGGGCAGAGCAGACTATATTGTCTCAAAATGAATGCAACCTCATAAAATCTTTTCCCCTAATAGACAAAATCAGTTGTTAAACACTTTTTTACACATTTCTAAATCACTCTTCATTCATTCATTACATTCAAACTACAATAAACAATCTATGTTTTGGAATCCTAATCTTGTCACTCAGCAGTGTTGATATTATCCAAACATATAAACAAGCGGCTTGTAACTGCAGCTTTCTAGTAATGTTACTGTATAGTGTCCAGACTCAACTGACTGGGCGGCTGTGGCTCAGGAGGTAGAGCAGGTCGTCCACTGATCACAGGGTTCGATCCCCACCTCCTCCTGTTGAATTGTCCTTGGGCAAGACACTGAAACCCAAATTGCTCCTGATGGTCAGGTCAGCCTCCCAGCGTGGATTTGTGAGTGTGTGAGTGAATCGGTGAATGAGCAGCAAAAACCTTGTGAAGCGCTTTGGATAAAAACACTATTTAAATGCAGCCATTTACCATAGAAATACTTACACGTGTTCCATTTCTTACTAAGATACTCACAACTGCTTTTGATTTATTTTCCTACTATACTCTTTATCCCTTTCCCACTCGCTCCATCATTTATTCTCTCTCTAGCCTTGTCTGCATCTCATCAGAATAGTTAAAGATATAATCTCGAAGATTTTCATTTAAATAAACGTCTGTTAAGCTGAATGATGCAACACAATGGTGATTGAGCCTATGGCCCACTGATGAAAGCCCTTGCATTTGCAGTATTATGACCCAGGTGTTGGTGGCGACTTTCCCAGAAAAATCACAAGCAGCGCACAGTTAGGCTTTTAACAAGGCTTTTAACGCAACAGACTTGCTCTTCAACTCACCTGTGTGTGAAGTGGTGTACTGTTTTTTCCGGTCTCTGCTAGAGTTGTGAGTAAACTGTTACTATGGCCGAACAAACAAAGAAAAGATTGATGACTACAGACGATGAAACTGAAACTGAAGTGAGGTCCAAAAACACACCTGCAATTACTGATTATCGCCATAAGTGCCACGAAAGATAACAAAATGAAGATCTTCGAGATTGTGACTTTAAAGCACATCAGAAAGTTTAATTAATGCCCAGGAAAGGAGAAAAGCTTTGGCTAAGGTCAGCAGGCTCTGTGGGAGAGGGGCTGATGAATAGAGGAGGAGGCCTCTAGATGCTTTTCTTTGCTCTTTGAAAGCTGCCTCTACAGAGGCAAGGGCCAGTAAAATAGTAAGCCCTAGTAAAGATAGCCTCTCTAGGGAGAGGAAAGGCTCAGAGTGCACTGCGCCAGCTATATCAGACCAACACGCTGCTGTGATCTGTCTAAAAGCCAGCAGAGAGAACACATACTGGCTGAATTCAAATACGATTTACTAAAACAAACTCTAGTTCTCAGTCAAGTAAGCACAGAGCGGGATCAATGATCTGACTTACAGTGTATATGCACAATAATAAGCCTTTTTTTTTATTAAGCTAACAATGCAATACACCACCCAAACTGTGTAACTGAACCAACTGTATGATGTAACACTAACCCAAATAATCTGGTTCACAAGTGACGTGAGGTTACTGCAAGGATTCAAAATCAAATGACATAAAACTAAACTACAAAATATACACTGACAACTTAATCACACACAGATCGTCTTAAGGTTTATCCATGCTCTGAGTAAGGTACATTAACTGCTGCAACGATCAGTTATTTTATTGATTTAGACAACTAACAGAAAATTAATCAACATTTTTGTTTGTAAACTAGACATCTTTGGACTTTGGACTGTTGGTTGGAAAAGAACACGATATTTGGGCAATTGTAATGGCCATTTATTTTCTAGTTCTTTTATAGACTGATTACTGAAAGATAATCTACAGATTAATCAATAAGTAATTGTTAATTGTAGTCCTGGTCCTAGCCCTTATCCACACTGGGTTGGATATCAAACCTCGGTACAGCACTTTTATGGTACAGACTGGAATGCATTTGTAAAGTATCAAAAACTGTCAAGTACTGAAAGCTAGCATCGAATGTCTTTTCAGATCTTCCTTTGCTCAGATATTTCAGATATTTTGCAGATTTTAGACTGTTTTAAAGACTCTGCTTGTGTTTAGACAACTTTTAACATTTTAGACCTTTGGCTTCTGTGTTAAATGAAACAAAGGTTTTGTAGAAAATCATGTTTATACTCTACAAAGTAAGGTATTGAAAAAGTATTGTTTTGGTATCTATAGTGAAACTCATGCTAGTACTGTACTGAAAATTTTCAAATGACATCAAGTCCTAGACTGCAGTCAGTTTTTGTGTGGATGCTAAGGTTGTTACAAGTAGCCTGGTAAAAACCTGCATGTATCTATGGGTTTTCCTGCTTTGCCATTAAAGTCAGCATATGGTACTAATCAGACAGTAAGGCAACATGCTGCAGAGAGGAAGTAGACAGTCAAAACAATCAGCCCGCTAACTGTAAATCCTCTGGAGTGACGAGTAAAATAAATACTGAGGCAGGTGCAGCTCTTTCATTCCTAACACCTTCTGCTCAAACTGGAGATCAGATCAACAGATGAGAGTCTACATCAATTTCTGCTGCAGTGTATACTGTGCATATATTACAGTTTATTACAAAGTTACAAATTTGAGCACTTAAATGATTGTCCCCTATTATTAATTCAACATGTATCCCATGTTAGGATTAAGCACCTCTATGAAGACTTTCATGTTTGATGGAGAAGAAGAAAAAATTGATCACATAGAGGGTACAGTGCAGAGTGGCAGGATGGAGGAT
This sequence comes from Oplegnathus fasciatus, assembly GCA_003416845.1. Taxonomy (NCBI): domain Eukaryota; kingdom Metazoa; phylum Chordata; class Actinopteri; order Centrarchiformes; family Oplegnathidae; genus Oplegnathus; species Oplegnathus fasciatus. The sequence continues at coordinate 175,268 of NTHP01000336.1, forward strand.
GTGGTGGTCATGACAAGCAATCCCCTTTGAAATAAACTCCAGTTGAGTTTGTTTTGACATAATCCTTCTGTCTTCAGTTTGGAATGCAGACCATGAGAGGGACTGACATAAACTAAATGATACATCTCATGGAGGAGAGGGACATGATTTAAATTATGTCCTGACCGTGGCTCTAAAGGAAAACTCGTGAAGCATCCATAATGGTAAGGGTTACAACCTTGTAATAAATTTAAATCCTCTATCCAGTACCTTGCTGTACAATACACAATATTACCTACTTGCATTAATGTACAGTGTATGTATGTGTATGTGGCACTATCATTGTACAGTGTGCTTTCAGTACACATTAGAAATAAAAAGTGGTCCTTGTATTTAGTTCAGTCTTTTTCTCACACTTAATTTTATTCCAGTTAATTGTTTATTATTTATGTTTTTGTTGTATTTTGTTTCTTATCTACCTCTTTTAGTGTCCTTATACTTTTTGATTTGTGATTTCTGTGACTTGGCTGCTCTAACAATGTAATTTCTATTAGCATAAATACATATTATTATTATATTCTATCCATGCAATCTAGCTGATTGTCATACTTAATGTTATGAGAATCTGGCAAGCAATTTTCAAGATATCTATGTATATATGTATGGGCCAACAGACTGACATCATCATCTTACTATACTCCCCACTGCCAGCAGGGAAAAAGTGCATCCCAATCAGCCCAACAAAGACACAAGACTCACATCACTTAACGTGGGTTAAGAAGAGTACCAGTACCTTCTCATCATACACAACGCCTGGTCGGATCTCAGGAGCCTGGTAACCCGGTGTGCCCTCAACCCCCAATGCCCCCTCATGGAAGGATTGTCGAGAAATGCCATAGTCAGACAGTTTAATGTTGACTGGATCCTGCACCTGGAATAAGACACACAAATGAGTGAACAAGTTGAATTACAGTATATGATAGAAACAGCAAGCCTGTCTGTTTCCTTATAAAAAAAATAGTCTTTGTTCATATGTTTCAATTTTCATTCAATTCATAGTATTTTGAATGCCTGTCTCTGTCTTGATAAAAAGAATGTATGACTTTCTTATGGTAATTCATATACAGACCTCCAGAGACCACACCAGAATGTTGTCAGATTTGAGATCACAGAAGATGATGCTCTTCCTGTGCAGGTACGCTAGTCCTGCTGCAATCTGATAGGCTACTCTGAAGGTTAGCATGTGACCAAGGGGCATGTACCTGGAGCCTACAAAGACAAAACAGAATTTCATGTTCCCTTAACATAGACAAAGACTTTAAGACCAACTTCAGGTGGGAAATCACACGACGAAGATCTCTCTACGTGCCTTTGCGCCTCTCCTCCAGAACAGTGTTGAGACTGCCCAGGGGGGCTAACTGCAGGGCGAAGCAGAGTGGATGGATGCTGATGCCCACCAGGGAGACGATGCAGGGATGCTGCAGAGAGTGCAACATACTGGCCTCCTGGCGATATTCAGAGAAGCTCCGACAGGCATCTGTAGACTGCAGGTGTTTCACCATGGTGTCTGAGGCAATGAAGAAAGGAACGAGAGGGAGCACCAAAGTTAAAAAAAAAGGATGCTTTCAAATGGGATACCCAGAATAGATCTGTGCCCAGAAGGATTGCTCTGGGAGCTCATATTGACTCATTTTCACAAACCTTCTCATACTGAAAATTCCAACTGCAATAAGTCTACATCCTTTACTCCATCTATGTCCTCATTTTGCTATCTATAACTATGGTGGTCTCTGTGTCTCTGTGTAAATATGAGGAGGGAAATATGTGACAAATTAATCTCAACAAAAGATCCACTTGCTAGCATTTTGGGAGCTTTCAACCACATCTCAAGATCTTCACAGGATTCCATTCACATCAGATACCCGAGGCCATCTTTTAAGAGAGACAAGGGCTACCATCCACCATAAACCACCATCTATTAACGCGTGGCTAATGTTCCACACTTCCACATTCCTGAGAAGAGAGAGCGATAGGTTGGGCTCTGATAACAGTGTTCTTACTGCAGTGAGAAAATTACATTGTTAGAAATTTCCACTTGGATTTGAGTCAATTCTGAGTGCTTTTTGTGCAGTTACAGACAAAATGATTCTTCAAGCCAGGATTTTGTAACAGTGGGGATTAAAGTGTAGTTTGTAGTATATCCCTCAAAACTGTGACTGCAATAACTACGCTGATATTGATTTCTAATTGATGAGACTGAAGATTTTATTGGAGTAAAAATGGTAACTTTCCATTTTATCATATTCTGCCATGTGTGAGCTCTCCTTGCATATATCCTGCAGTAGATTGGAATAGAACAACAGAGGATGCAATGTTGATAGTTCAGTAAAATTTCTAATTGCAGATGCCTTTAGCCATGTATCAGAGGACTGTCTAGTGACAGGCCAATATGGTCCCCATATATGGACTAACAGGAAACTATGCTCCAGTGTCTGGGACCACTGAAGGTTAGAGATTACACACAGGAAAGGAAAACTTACATTAAGATGTGGTCATGTCCAAGATCAGTCCCATAGGTTCTGTTCTTCTGGACGGATTAATGTTAGTGCAACTTAATGATAATGTTAAGCAAAGATTTTCTTCTTGATTATAGTGAACAGCAGTGGTTTATGAATGTCTCCTGAATCTTTACACAGCAAAACACTAAGGCAGTCTCCAGCAGCCAGTGCTGTTGGTATTAAAGGCCTTTATTTAGCTCACCTGCAGAGGCCAGAGAATACCAGCACTTTATTTTGAAACAGGCTTATATTAGAGACAGGTCTTTATTTCTAATTCCCTCTGTTTGATAAGTATATGATAAGTATATTGAAGCCTCCTTGTTTTCAGATCTGTGCCTGTTTTGCCATGTTAAAGATACTGCATTATGCTTTAAATACAAACTCAACACTTGGTGTCTCAAATTAAAATCCATCTAACATTTAAGTGGACAGAATCCCTCCATTGTGAAAAATTTGCAGGAAGGTGTTGTGGAAAATTCAGTGACTTGCACGGTTCCCATACAGTACTTCAAATGTAGCTTCAATAATTTGGGGAGTCGATGACTATGTGGAAGAGGAAGAGCGAGTCTCCTGCATGTAATGTGTAACGCTTTTAATACATAAATAAATTACTAAAATGCGCAACGAATAACTCCAATATGATGATATGGTCATTTGCCATATCGTATATAAATTGATATTTCAATATACCAGATATATTCGACATATCGCCCAGCCCTAGCCTCAGCTATTATTTGAGAATTTACTGTATATAATTTTGGAAAAAATGTGTATACCGAAATATATAACGTATATAGCATAGCCTAAAGATATTGAGATATTATTTATAAGCCATATCACTCAGCCCTACTTCAGTGGTGACCTCTGACTAATGCAGAGGTAACAAATAGGTCTGCAGAGAGAAGATGGAGGGACCACCACAATCCACTGTATTTCACTACAGAAGACCCGGGTTCAAACACATGGGTCATGCTACCTCTCCAAATCCACATCACAATTAGCCATTTGGTACATATTTCTGTTTCAGAGAGATTGTAGGTTGACTGATTAATGCTATTGTATCACCTATTATACTAAACATACTGTTAAACTGGAGAAAGATTCATGAAAATATTTATTTCTATTAGGCATATGCTTTGGGAAGTTTTTTGCTAAAGGCAGCATACAATCGTTATTTTCCCTAAAATTGGTTCCACTGACCAGTACTGAGGCCCCAGCCTACAGTCTATGGCAAGCTCAGGGAAGAAGCCTATAGGCTGCAAGAATCATGCTGGTATCAGTTATTAATATAAACCTGATAATTAGTTTTGGGGTGTTGAGCGAGGGAAGAGGGCATCACAATTATGAGGGCATCACAATAATGCCAGATTTCTCACGGCAGACATTTTGACTTGCCATAGCAAGGACAGCACAGGTGTTAGTAATAACATTAATGATGATTTAGGTGTTCGGTTATCCATGTCAATGTATGCACTAGGTCTTCCGCCTCATTCCACTGCTGACTGGTAAGGCCAGAGGCGCTTATGTTCATATGGATATGGACAATTCTCTTTATTATGACAAGGTAAAAACTGCCATTTTACCAAAATATGACATTAACCCTGAGACCTACAGGCAAAGATTACTTGCCCTAGACATTAGACCTGGAGAGATCCCCAAGGAGTTGTAGCTGCGGCTGAAAGAACTGTATGGGAAGTGGATCCAACCCAAAGGTAAAACAGTTATGGAAACTGACAAAATCATTATCATGGAACGATAATTGAGAATGCTGTCCCCTGAGCTTCAGGTTTAGATTAAGATGAATGGTCCGAAAGCGGCTGCTGAAGCTGCCAACCTGACTGACGTGCTTGTAGCAGCCCCTAAAAAGAGCCAGCTATTGAGCAATACCACCTGGAACGTTGTTAAGGACACCAGCACAGAACACCTCCTTAAAACACCAATTACACCATCAAAACATCCTAGCAGAGAACTAATTTGTTACCTGTGTGGACAGGAAGGGCACACCAAACCAATGTGCCCAAAGAATCCAGCTAAACTCACCCAAATTTGTTTTGTTCCATGCCAGAATGTTTACTTTAAACCTGCAAGTAACCAGTCCATGAAAATGACCACTGATTGAGATGAACTGTAAAAATGTCAGAGCCCTGATTGATACTGGCAGTGTCAGACGCTCGTGCACAGACAATATGTATCAGCTAATGTTATGTGCACTCTCGAGACCATTGCCATCTGCTGTGTGCATGATGATAAGAAGCCTTACCCTACTGCTGACCTTTATATTGAAGTGCAAGGGCAGGTCTATCTGTTAAATGTTGGAGTTCCTGATAATGTGCCCCTTTCAGTGGTTTTGGGTCATGCTAATCCCATTTGATTTGCTAAACCTAGGACAAAACTGTAATGTCGCTGTCACCAGGGCACAGGCTAAGCATGCAGATGAGCATTTCACAACCATCAGAACCTTGCCTTTTTATGGTGTCAAGCTGGAGATACAACCCAGGAAGTCTTAGAAGCCACGTAGCCAGAGGAGGCAAGAGAAATTCAAACACACTATTGTAAAACCACTAGATATGCCCTTAGGTTTTCAATTACCTTGCATAACTCGTATATTATATATAGATATATAGATTCATATTCACATAATTCAAATGCAGCAAAATGATCCAACTTTGTCCACCTCTTTGATGAGAGCTAGGGAGAGGGATTAGGGTTAGGGGTTAGGGGTGTGTACAAGCTATTACTACTACTATACTATACTATTCAACAGTGGAAAAAGAGGCCTTAGGGATAAAGTGGGCACTGGACTCCTTCAAGTATTACCTCTTGGGGAGGGAATTAACCTTAGAGACTGACCACAAAGACATACAGTGGCAGGAGAGAATGAGAGACACCAATGGACAAATCACCCGGTGGTACCTTGCCATGCAGCCAGTACGGTTCACAGTTCATCATATCCCTGGCAAGGACAACTCCACTGCAGACAATCTTTCTCGCTGTCCAATCAGCTGCCACACAGCTGCCACACAGCTGCCACACAGCTCATTTGAATGTTGGTAACCCTCAGCTTTCTTTATACTTTACTCTTAATAGTTGATTCACTCATTTAGTTTGACATTGATTACATTCACATTGCACATACATCAGCAAACAGACAAATGATGACACATTTTTTCTTAAGTTGTTAAGTTAAACTGCCTTGTTGTTTTGATGCTGCATACTTTTTTAATGTTAGATAAACCGAGAGTTCACAAGAGTTCATGGGTCAAGTTCAACCAATCATGACTCATTCTAAGCATAAGGTTTAAAAATCGTTCTGCGAGAGCATGAATTAAACTGGAGCTGGGATTAGATTATTTCTATTTATTTATTCATATTCAGTTTAAAACAAACTCAAATCACTGATTTGATTTTTTATTCATTCTTTTAAAATTCCACACAATTAATTGATACATTTCACACAATTAAACTCAAATACCACCATAGGTGTCATTTAAACTGAGAAAGGAAAACTTAGACAAGAAGAAATTGTGTCAAGAATTTGTTAAAGATACTGATCGGTGCATGCACGTTTTTGGGTCATTTTAGAATCAGTAGGCTGGGGCGGATTTTTTTTTTAGCTTACTTAGCTATTCTCTTCTTAGCTGTTTATTCTATTTACATTGCATTGTATGTTTCCTTATTGTGCAAAGTGTCCTCCTTTGTTAATTAACATTTCTTGGTGCAAGCTATTTTTCTGAACATTTTTAACAAATTATGCTTTTAAAAAGTGATGGGCACAAAATCGGCCATTTCAAAAAGTAGTGGGAACATGTCCCCAGTGTAAATGACACCTATTGTGTTACCCCTCTGTTTCAAAAATGGTGTCATCAGCTATTATATATGTTCCCTTTTGTTTTCAGTTTGTTAAGTGAGTTTTGTCAATTCAGTTAAATGTTAAGTTTCATTTAGTTGACCTCTTTTATGGGCCCAGAACTTTACTGCATACATTGTAAACTGTTTGCTTAATTTTTTAAATAAAACCCTCTTTTTGAAACACAAATGTCAACCTCACTGGAGGAAAAGTCAGGGGATCACAAAATTGGTAGCATTCATCCTCTGAGGAACATGACATGACAACATGACATGACAAACTGCTGAGTGTGGTGTTTTTATTATCGAGTTAGGAGTGGAGGACATGACGCTCCACCTGAAACATCTCTAAATGCGCAGTAGGGCGCAGATTCTACAGATTATTTCATAACATCTTAGTTCTGATAGTAAGTTAGTTAAATCGCCTTAATATCGGTGTTGGAAAAAACAATCGCCTACCAAATGAATCGCTGTGTCATGCACGCCTGACGTGCACTGTCTTGAGGAGGGGTGGGGGGAGGGGGGGTGCCGCTGGTCTGTGTACATTATAAAATGACAATTGAGCATCTTGATTGGAATTCAGATTTTATCTACCTGGGTGGGTCTTAATCTACCTGGGCAGGCTGCCCAAGTAGAGCCTATGTATGGGAAACACTGAATCAACAATTGGAGAAAAAAAATTTGATCGGGACATCCCCAGTAAATATTACAATTACAGGTAGTATTAAGAGTTGAAATGGTAGTGTAATACTGGCTTTCAGTGCACAGTTTAGCTAAATGCTGGTGCTAAATTTTTTAGTGCATTTTGTACTGACACCAAATGTTGTCCGTCAGCAGCTTCTGACATAACATTGTAAGCTTTTAAAAACCCATTGAACAATTAAATAAAAAAACAGACACAATCAAAACAAGAACACGTCTCTGTACCCGTGTCGCTGCTGATGATCTGTTGTCGACACTTGTTGAAGTGGAAGCTTTTGATGGCCACTGGCTGATCACGATATCGGGCTCGGTAGATGATGGTCCCACTGCCACCCTGGCCAAGGATGTTATTCTCCTCCTCAGAGTACTCCAGCTGTGCCTTCTCCAAAAAAAGCCTTACACACAGACACAGACACAGACAGACAGACAGACACACACACACACACAGGCTCTTGTTTATCATTAAGTCATTTTGGGTAACTTGCTTGGTCTATTACGCTAGAGGGCTATGCATGTACTCATAGGACTGGAGTTACATACAGTAACTACTATTACATGGTCTTATCCAGAGTCAGGTGAGGAGATATCAGTTTCATCTCAATGTGGGTCCAGTACAGAGATAGATAACAGGGCGTGTTTAACCTAGCTTAGAACAAAAATGGAAGCAGGGAGATATAAATAAATAAACCTTCCAAAATGTCCAAAGTTGTTTCATTTACACACCGTATATTGTGTATTTTCAATTTTAGACAAAGAAAACAAAATATTGTGGTTTTGCAACAGATTTAGAGGTAATTTCTCCTATGTGCAGTGACAGTACTCTCTATCTCAATAGTCATGTTCACAGACTAACATACCCCAGGGTTCATCTCTATACTGGACGCACAAAGATGAAACTGATCTTCTCAACTGACAGCAACAAGTGTAGCCTAATTAATTTCCCAGAATGTCTGTGTTCTTTGGACCTTATTTTTGTCCCCCCGGCCAACAGGTCAAAACACACAAGCAGTAAGATGATTAGACAGGTTTGAAACAAACCCCCAGGTTAGCCAAACTTAATTAGAAGAGAAAAGATTGTTGTATGCAACCCTCTTCCTTCATCAGCTTTGACCTACTGTACTCAGTGCAGATGTGCGCACAGTTTTCTTGTACAATAACCCTAACCCTAACATTTCTGGTGTGCTCACTTTCAGTTTGATCTGCAAATAAAGTGGCTTGGTTAATCTGGATAAACTGTTGGTTTGTTTAAAACCAACAACAACCAAGCATTCAGGCCTCTCCCAAAAAACTCTTATTCAGCTTCAGCTCATTCAAACTCTGCTGGACCAAGCTGGACAAACCCTTACCCTCATTCGACTGAGAGGATATTTCAAATATCTCCTTCCTTTGGCAAGTGGCCATGGTATACGCATAATTATACACTCTGATGTGTCCCAATATTTAGAAATAAATGAACTCAAAGCAGAGTGATGTGTGGTGGAGATCTTGTCCAAGATTGCCTAATACCATATCTCATAGTCAAATGCTCATCTCCAATTTAAAGCTCCATATGGGAGGTGGACAACACCAAATGTCTGTTATCACATTTTTATCAAAAGATATATACTGGCCAAAGCTGCCGAGCTGTAAAAGTGGATGATGATTTCAGTCACGTTTATACCAACATCCATGTTACATTCTTTAAAAGATGAAATACAAAACTATTGCAATTGCAATTGTACTAATATTTGGAGAAGCTGTTTAACTGTTGCAACAAGCATTTCAATGGGTCTATGCTATTACAAAGACAGAGAGATTCCTGCATAACTGACCGCCACCCCATGCACCCCAACCCCCTAACCCCACGTACACAGTGTTTCTGAGTACTTCATGGACTGTGTGTGTGTGTGTGTGTGTCTGTGTGCATATGTGTATGACACAGAGACAGACTGAATATTTATTCCAATAGTTGAAGAAGTGGAGGTTACCCTTGAGCCCTGACAAGAGATCAACAGATGCTGTCACTGGCAACAAATCATCTGAAAGTCATTATACAGCCAAAGCCCTGGAGAGCTGCTGACTGTCACTGTGTGTGTGTGTGTACTTGTACAGCTATCTTTGTGAGAACCAATTGGAGTTTTAGACCTTGGGAGTGAGGACATTTTTGGAAAGTGAGGATACTTTTTATATTTTTTATGTGTATTTTTCCCCCCAAATAAATTCACGATTATAAGGTATGATTTTTATATTGCAACTGTGCAAAATTTCCCAAGCTTAACTTGGGAAGCTTAACTTCCCTTGGAAAATGTTTGAAAATTTCCTGTAAAATTTACCAACCCTTTGCAACCCTAGGTGTAGCAGTTATTTAGTATGTATTGTGTGAATCACCCAGCCTGTGGCGGTTCCAAGGAGTGGCAGGGAAAAAGGCTATGCAACCCCAGTTGCCACACTATCTGTAGGCAATTAATATTTTACCCACCCAACCCCGGAATTTCCAAATCCACCAATCACCGCTATTTCGTCTCATCTCAATCCTTGCGTGCCTCTCTTCTTAGTCCACTGATGCTGCTGCCGCTGGCGCTAAGTGACAGATGTTTTCATTTGTTTATCATTGCTCTGTTTCAAATGTTTTTACAAGAATTTGACGGTGTGAAATATGTTTGATAGTGCTTAATTGTATGTGTCTCATGCTCAATGCGTGAGAGTTTACAGCCCTGTGTGTTAAAAAGAAATCACGAAATCTACATTACAACAGGGGTTAAATTGGGCTGGGACTGTCCGGGGCTCAGCCCTGGCCTACACTCTTTTACGTCATCAGGCATAGTCGGACTGGCCATCGGGAGCACCGGGAGTTTGAAAAAAGTTGACGTGTTGCGGCAAACTTTAGAAATGTTGAACTTGTTATGCATGAATGATTACTGATTATTGAGTTAGTACTTAGCATTAACACATTAGAGACTAAACACCAATGTAGACCATTTTTCTTCTACACGGATTTAATGAAGGAACAAAATCTACAAAAATGATAAATGTTGGTTGTGTATTAAACTTTTGTATTGTCCAATTGGAATTAATATTATACTAGTGGTATATACAGATGGGTGACAAATTAAAGGAAAAACCTGAATGCTTGACCCCTACAGTGAGGGGATCTGATGGCTCTCCCTCAGAGGGAAGGGTCACTGCAAATATGATATAATATATATATATATGATATGATGAAACATTTCTATCCTGATGGGAGTGGTCTCTTCCAGGAGGACAATGCCCCCATCCATAGGGCACGAGGAGTCACTGAAGGGTTTGATGAGTATGAAAATGATGTGAATCATATGCTATGGCCTTCACAGTCACCAGATCTCAACCCAATTGAACACCTTTGGGAGACTTTGGACCTACGTGTCAGACAGCACTCTCCACCACCATCATCAAAACATGAGGGAATATCTTTTGGAAGAATGGTGTTCATCCCTCCAGTAGAGTTCCAGAGACTTATAGAATCAATGCCAAGGCGCATTGAAGCTGTTCTGGAGGCACGTGGTGGCCCAACACCTTACTAAGGCACTAAATGTTAGTTTTTCCTTTGTCACCTGTCTGTAATACACTATTATATGAACTTATTTGAATATACATTATATAATTAATATATTATTATTATACTAACATTATACTATTATATTAACATTATACTTTTTATTTAATGTTATAATATTATACTAATATAATCGTTATACTAATTAGTCATCCAGGTTGACTCAGGGCGATAACCTCTGCCCCCCAGCTGGAACCTCATGCCACCCTTTTGCCACCCCAGCTAAAAGGAAGATTTGTCTAATTTAAGTCAGACATACTGTGTACAAATACTATAATTTAAAGAACAAATACTAATAGAATTTTCATCTCATCTTAAAATGATCAAACTCAAACACTCATTCCTTAAGACACAGGCCAAAAACAGCTAGAGTAGATGAGCCTGGCACTGAGTGTACACCTTGTCTACACCAGCAGTGTAGTGAAAGCAGCTTCAGTTTTCAGTCAGCATTAAACTGGATATATTTGGCCACAGTGCTGCTGTGCACTCAGAAGAGTTTTGACAACACTCAAGAGCCAAATACACAATCAACGTAGTTAAGGTGCTCTTCCATAAGTCAAAGCTTTGAAGCCCTGAAGCCTAAAAATACAATCTGTCAGATGTGTGTGAGGCGGATGACTGAAAAGCGTGTCTGAAACATGTCTATTGTAATGTCTAGAGCCTGACCAATAGTAGCTTATAACAGATATCTCAATATTGGCATATATGTCAGCTGATAAGTAACAAGAAATAAACAAAGGTTTAAATATATATTATTGATATTTGTGATCATTTAGAAACAGTGTCTCCATTACATAGTTTGTCCACCAGAGAGCACTGACAAGCTTATTTTTTACACTGAAAAATGTCCCAAATGACACATATCTTGGTCACCATTTTTAATGACCAAATTTAACACATCCTTTTCAAAAATGTTATAAAAATGTTATAAAGTGAATACTGATTTTTTTAACTTTCAAATGGGCAGTGGCTGTGCCACATCCTGACTACAGTGTTACTGTGATAGAAATGATGGCCAAAACTATAAGAATGAAGTTGTATACCAGAACTTTCTTTTGACAATTTAGTGGAGTATGCAGAACTGGCCGAGGTATGTGTCTCTGAGTGTATGTATTGTTCATTAGATAGGCCTAGTGGAGTGAGCTGTGTAGCAGATTAGTGTGACTCTTTTTATCATATACATCCTACCTCTTGGACAGATCCTCCGTAAACATGGCCTCCGGTTTCATTGTTACGCAGACGACACCCAGCTCTACCTCTCCACCAAGACTATTTCTGCAGCCACCCATTCCACCCTCACCACCTGCCTCACAGACATCAAAACATGGATGCAAAACAACTTTCTCAAACTCAACTGCGATAAATCTGAATTCATCATCATTGGCCCTAACTCCCTCACCCGCTCCACCCAAGGATTTTGCACTCAACATCGACGGTTCTATTGTCACCCCCTCCACTCACGTCTGCAACCTTGGCATCGTCCTCGACCCCACCCTCTCATTCCTCCCTCATGTTAACCACATCACCAAAACAGCCTTTTTCCACCTAAGGAACATTACCCGTCTTCGACCCTCTCTATCCTTCTCCGCTGCTGAAACTCTGATCCATGCATTCATTACATCCAGGCTCGACTACTGCAACAGCATTCTATGTGGTTCACCTAACTACATCCTCAATAGACTCCAATATGGCCAAAACTCTGCTGCCCACATGCTCACTTCCACCCGCCGCTCTGACCACATCACTCCGATCCTCCACGACCTCCACTGGCTCCCAATCACGCATAGAATAAATTTCAAAATATTAGTCACCACCTTCAAAGNAACAACCTCGCCCCCCCTACCTCTCCGACCTCCTCCACCACCACACCCCCACCCGTCGTCTCAGGTCTGCAGACGCTGACCTACTCGCCCCCACACTCTGGAACACCCTCCCCAGTCACATCCGAAAGGCCAACACCCTGTCATCCTTTAAAAAAAGCCCTCAAAACCCACCTTTTCACTCTTGCTTTTGACTTCTAATCTTCTACCCACCCCACACACACCTCTTGTCTCACTACTACTACTTGTTGTTAAGCGTCTTTGAGCACTGTGAAAAGCGCTATATAAATGTAATGTATTATTATTATTTTTTATTATTACTGCTTTGGGTTTGGAGGATTTATCATGTATTGCTCTTAAAGTTGGCTTTTTCTGGTGGAAAAATGTTTCTTCTTCTTCTTAAATACTCTGAATGGCAAAATGTTTGTTCCAACTGTACCAGGACAGGTAGGCATACTTCGCATACTGTTTGTTATTGTGTGTACATCACCATTATTAAACACACATGCTTTACCCCCTTCTACATTTATACATGTCCTGATCATGCCTTCCATCTATATCCAGCTTTCTCTGATATTAAGTCAAGAGACACTTTCCAGTCAGTCTCACATGTAACCAACACAGAACACTTCCACAAGTTTCAGTCTGTAAAATGAAATGGTCCACTAAATAGTGAGAAGTTACCGTGCAGGGAAGTCAGTCATGAAGAGTTCTGGGACCAGCTCCTGCAGGGTGACTGGCTGGTCAGGGTGCTGAGGACAAATTATGTGTTCCGTTTCCACTGCAGCCAGCACACAGTCCTCCATGTTAAAGTAATGAACCCCTGCACCTCCTCTTCCTCCTCCTCCTCCATCATCTCCTCCACATCCTCCTTTCTCTCTGACCTGGCTGGGCCGGCTGGCTAGGAGCTCAGTCTGCTTCTGTTGGCCCAGAGAGGCACAGAGGGGACAGGGGGCATACTGCTCTATGAGGAGACTCCCATCACTCTCACTGGCTGTCAAAGCTACAAGAGAGGACACAGACAAAAAACATGTACATGATCTGTTGTTTATTGGAGAGCTGAAAACTGGACTTGTTGCCCAACACACTGGTACATAGAATTGGGCCAGTCTCAGTTTTAAAATTACTAAGAGACTTTTTCAGGTTATAATAGCAAATACACTTGACCATGTCCTCTTTGTTTTTATTAAATGCAGTAATGGGTAATGTTCAGTTAGAAGATGTAACATCAATAGGTTCACCTACTGTATATATTCCTACATCGAAAATAAACAGAAAATTACAGAATGCTCAATCTACAGTTTGTGCACTACACAAGGATCTGACGAAGAAGTTGACTGACAACAATGTATAAAGTGAAGTTGGTTATTGGGACATAAACACAGTGCCCATAATCACCACTGTAATGAAGTTTGTAAATATATGACTTCGACGTATGCTTCGCTGTCTGTCTGGCATTTTTGTGCACAGTACTGACACATACACACATCTGTTTTTAGTGCAGAGGCTCTTATACCAGATCATTTGGTGATTCTTCCCTTAAAAAGTACTTGGAGGAAATGTGCAGCAGCAGCAAAAATTGCAATAATATAAAAATAATTCACAATCACTAGATGCATTTAAGTTATTTATGCTCCATTGTATGAGACCCCGACCTAGAACTGCTCTGTCTCTCCATGAGACCTTTTTACCTTCCTAGAGAGTTTGGGAACATTATTATCAGTGCTGCGTACATACCTCCGAGTGGAAATGCAATAAGAGCTGCTAATTGTCTTGCAGAATGTGCTCACACCCAACTCCAGCATACTCCCGGAGCCCCCATCTTCATTCTTGGTGATTTCAATCACTGCAGAGCACTACCCGGATTTTACCAGTATGTCAAATGTGGAACTAGAAACAGAGTTTTGGACAAATGCTTTGGTAACGTTAAAAGTGCCAACAAAGCTAAGGCCTTTCCTCCTCTCTCCAACTCAGATCATTCCACTGTTCATCTCCTGCCCACATACAGATTCTTGCTTAAGTCAAGCAAGCCCAAGCATAACACTGTGCTACAGTGGACTGAGGACAAGTGTGGAAACACTAAGGGGTTGTTTCCTCAGCACTGACTGGAGCATCTTTCACAACTTGGAGCTTGATGTGGCCACTGACACAATGACGGACTACATTAACTTAAGGGGGCTTTTAGGAACAAAGACTGTGTGGGAGTGGCCACAGCACAAAAAGAACTTAACCATCTTCTGAGGAAGGCAAGAGAAAAACATCGACCTGCAATTTAACAGAGCTTCAGCTCTATGAACAATAAAAGACTTTGGGATTGTATGAAAAACATAACAAACATGAACTCTAATAGGAGACAGCTGGTTACTCTGGACGATCAGGACAGAGCTGACAAACTGAATGACATTTAGCTCGGCTTTTAATACAATTCAACCTCAACTGCTTGTCCAGAAGCTAAAGGACATGCAAGTTAATCCTTTTATCATCAAATGGTTTTATTGTTTTTTAACAAACAGGTCCCAACAGGTAAAGGACCTCTCTGAGGTCAAACACTGTAGTACTGGGGTACCACAAGGCTGTGTAAGCTTGCCCATTCACTTTACGCTGTATACTAACGAATGCAGAAGCAGCCAAATAACCATGTCATCAAATTTTCAGATGACACAATTATATTAAGCCTTCTGCGTGTTAATAACTGCCCCTCAGTTTATCATGAGGAGATTGCCACCTTTAAGACCTAGTGTGACAGTCAACATCTCATTTTGAACGTTAATAAAACAAAAGAAATTATATTTGACCCCAGGGAGGTGAGAGTCCATGACCCTGTGATTAGTGGTGACAGCAAAACTGAGCAGGTGTGCTCATATAAATATCTGGGCATACACATGGACAAAATGGAGTGCCCATGTTGAGTATTTGTGTTCTAGGCTGGCTCAAAGACTCAGACTGTTCGGTGTGGGTACTGAGATCATGTTTACTTTTTACAATACTGTGCTGGAGAGCATCATCAGATATGGTATGGCATGTTGGTACGGTACCCTCACAGTCCAGTTATAGTCAAAAATTGACAACATGGTGAAAACTGCAATGAAAGTGATTGGGAAGATAGAACAGCCTTCCCTTCGTAACATCTATGATATAACTGTTGTCAGACATGCAAAAAGAATCCTGAAGGACTCCACACACTTTTTGTATTCCGAATATGAATTATTACCTTCAGGTAGACGTTACAGAGCCAGCATATGTAAAAACAACTGCTTTAAGCTCTCTTTTCTCCCAACTTCTATAACACTACTCAACAAACATTCAGATCAATCCTCACAGATGTAGTGTCTTATAAACAAGGAGGCACTGTTGCTCTAAGCTCTTGCTAGGGCGAAACAACCTTGTGGTAGACATAACTGAGGTGTTTTTGACCTATTGTGACTGGTGTGGCAATAGACACACTTTATGATGTCGATGTATTGTTATCTTCTATCATAAGGCTGTGCAATCTTTATTCTTCTGTGGTTGTAATTTGTTATGGTAGTTTGTGTACTACTGAACTGTTTGATTGTTTTGTTAGTTATGTCCCATATTTTTATGTTATATGGTACACTATGTGATGGCAGCTGTATGTAGCACTATTTCCCAAGCAAAATTCCCCTCACGGACAATAAAGTATATCTTATCTTATCTTATCTTATCATTTAGACTGGCATTAAAAATAAAAGTTCAACGTGAATACAGCAGGAATGTCAGCAAAACACTATGGGTGCTACGCTAAAACATCATGGGTGATTCTTACAGTATCAGTTATCCACAGCTGCTTCAGATCTTCTCCTTTAGATCAAATTCCTGCAGTCGTCTTAAGGCAGGCACATATTGTATATGTGATAAACATGCAGCCTCCAATCTGAGAAGTGCTATGCTTCAGAAACATTACACAAAATAATCCACTGTGTTAACTTAAAGATGTAGTCTACAATTCTAATCCAATACACTTTTTGTCAAATTCAGCAAATATCTCCTCACGGTCCGCTAGCTGTCCATTCTGTGTGTGCGCTGAAAAAAAGTCCGGTGTTCATACACAGCCCTGCCTCTGTAAATGGGAAACAAACGAACAACCCGTTCTCATTCCCAGGTCATCAAATACTGACGCTTTGTCAGAACTCGTGCTTGTGCACAGGAAACACTAACGCTGTGTGTCACTCGCATGAGTTTGAAGGAGCACTGAAGGGAGGGGTGTATTTGTTTGGCTGTTGTGTTCAAATATCAACAAGCTTTCTCCAAGATTGCAGACTACACCTTTAAGAGATTGAATTGTGCATATGACAGCAGGCTGCTATAAAATAAACTGCTGTACAGCTCATTAGGGGTCCAAGCACCAATGTTCATCATCTTTTGTCGGTCATTTTGGCGTGGCAGATTGGTCTTGTTGAAGGAAATTGTGTTAATTACATAGTCATTTTCATAACCTATATGTGTTCATAGAACATGTTCAAGAAAGCACCGAATTATGATCAGATAGCAACACACAAACATGGTGAGAGCCAAGGCCATTTTGCTGTGCAGAGCCAGGGAAGTTTGCTGATTAAACCTTTTTATCACAGGGGAGAGACAGTAAAAGTTTTTTCCCGGGAGCTGTATTGATGAGTCCGGATCCTCCTGTTCCGCAGGAATCTAGGATAAAGTTAAGGCAGACAAGTGTGTCGCTTAGCAACAGCTTTAATGGCACATGCTCGGTAACTCTAAATCTTGCCAGTCAGAAAGTTTCCTTGTGTAACATTACCTTCAAGTGGGTAAAAGTCTAATGGCATACGATCCTGTCTTAAATTCATAACCAATCAGAGACTCTCAGTGACTTCCGTGTTTTGATTACAGACCAATCAGGAATATCTCAACCCATCAGGAAGAGTGTAACATGTACGGTTTAAAAATTGATGCCTTCTTATTCCAGATTTGTAGATTTACACTTGAGAACAAAACACGTCGCCATAGTTGCTGAATTCACCTACAATTGACCAAGAATTTGAAAGTGAATTGATTTAAGCTTTAGATTCCACCCGCCATTAGCTGTTCACGTCACAAAATTTTAAGCTCACTGATTGGATGTTTCCTGCCGAAATGCACCTTGGGAGTTGGAGTTCAAGTCTACCTCAAAGCTTGTAGATTCTACTTCAGGTAAAAACTCCAGCAAAACTTGTAGTATAAAGAACAACTTTATTGTCAGACCAACGCGTTTCTGCTTCTGGCCTTCATTAGAGTCATCAGGGCTTGTGAAAGGAACTGAGGTGCCTGAAATAACTTCTAGACTGGTGTATTAAATATGAAGTTATTTTAAAATAGGACACTTCATTCATGGTCTCACGGTGTCCCTAGTGGAGTTTCTGTGCATGACACAAAAATAAAAGATAGCAAAACTGACATTTATGGTCTGTTGTTGCCCTCAGGTGGAGTGCCTTTGTCTGACTTTCTCTTTTTTTTGGAGGTCATTGCAGTTCATCACATCTACTGAGAACTACATGTGAGGTTGTTAAGAGAGTGCGGCTTCATGCAGCCTTGCACATTCTATTGCAGGTTTGGGCTGCAGGCATAGAGCTCAGGACTTTTATGCTCAATTGAGCTCTGTATGTTCATTTTGCAGCATAATACTTTGTGACATTACACCTGAGAAGCGCAAATTTCTGTATGAGGTGTAACAGGATTACCTTATTAGGGCAGAGTGGTGTGAAGGCCCTATTGTATTTCAAAGAATGATTATTATTATTATGGCCTGAGCACCGAGTGGTATGAAATCTTAAGACTTTCACAATGCTAAATTGCAAAGCTTTTCATAGAACACTATTGCCATGGCGAGCCAGACAAATTGCATGTTTTGCCATGAAACAGGAAGCTGTTATAACTTGTTCTCCATTCTACCCCAAATTTCACATGCTTGATAAGAGTCCAGGCCTAAAGACATCTACATGCGAATATTGAGTCATGGCCATAGCACCACCTAATGGCAACAGGAATTAACAGGCGCCATACTTTTACGAACTCCTCCTACCAGGTTAACTACATCCACCTCAAATTTGGTCAGCATAATCTTAAGACCTACACGATGCTAAATTGTGAAGCTTTTGGGATTTTGAGGAACACCGTTGCCATGGTGAGGCAGACAATTTACATGTTGTTCCATAAACGAGGAAGCTATTTTTGAAGGGCTAGTGATGCTCGAGAACTCACGAAACTTGGCACACACAGCAGAACCCCTAAACATTGCAAGAATGTACATCAATTGGGTTATGTGTGTTTAGCGGGCTCCGTAGCGCCCCCTAATGCATAGCAGGCCTTAGTCGGGAAAAAGTTACTCCGATATTTCATGGAATTTGGTGCGCACATTGTTTTTTACATTTTGGACATATTTCACATTGGCTTTCATTAACTCAGCCCAGCCGGAAGTCGACCATTTAGAATTTTGTGTGTTTTTACTTTATTTTATGCCAACTTTGTCAAACTTCTGCTTGAGGGTTTATCAGATCCATTTGAAATTTCGCTGTATAACCCTCAGACTAATGTGACACTAAATTGTGAAGGAATAGTAAATACCTTGAACGATGATGCCATAGGTCATGAGACAACATGCCATATTAGGCATTTCACATGTATGGAACCTTTCGAACTCATCCTCGATAATTCAACAGATTCACTTCAAGTTTGGTTAGCTTAACCTAAAGACATGTGTGATGCTAAATTGGGAAGATTTTGAGTTTTCATGCAAAGCAGTTGCCATGGTGAGGAAGACAATTTGCATGTTTCGCCATGAAACTGTGCATGAAGGGATACTCTAAAACTCATGAAATTTGGCAAACACATCAGAAGTGGTGAAAGTTGTTATCTGATATGGGTCTTGGGCTTGGGTGTGGCAATGTGGCTGGATAGCGCCCCCTACAAAATTTCAACAAAGTAGCCCTCGTGGTAGGTTTCACCCAGATGTACAAAATTTGTACAGTTTTAGTTTATGTTTTGCCATACACAGGCACTCTACTTTTATGAACTCCACATAGCAGATCAACAGGATCCACTTCACATCTGGTCAGTAAAGTCTTAAGACCTTCATGATGCGATTTTGCCAAGCTTTTGAGTTTTGGTGGAAACGCCAATGCCATGGTAAGGCAGACAATTAGCATGTTTCGTTATGAAACAGGGAGCTTTTGTAACTTGACTATACATTTCCCACTGTGCAGCAAACTTGACATGCTTGATAAGAGTCCAGGACAGAGGATTCTACATGTCAATATTGAATCGTAGCAAATATTGGACTTCAATTCATCAGTTGGACAGAGACACGACTCTATATGGATGCTAACGTTGCTCTGTGTCTGCTGGATGTGTCAGCTATTTGGAGTTGTGTTTTCAACTTGTTCGCCTGGCCCCAAGTAGCCCATAAAATTCCTTCAATGCATCTTTAGCATTACAGCGCCCCCCAAAACTGTCAAGTAAGGACAAGTAAGTATACCACAAATGATATAACTTATTATACACTATATTATTATTATTATTATTATTATTATTATTATTATTATTATTATACACGTATCATATACTAAATGCTTTAACAGCATCTGTGTTGTCCATAACTGTAACTAACAGTGGATTATTTATGGATCAGCTTTTCTTTAACTGTCTCAGTCAAGTAATGTGGTTTTGGGCTGACTCATGTCATACACCATATTTATCCAAAATAACCAGTGTGAACTCCAAATATAAAAAAAGATGACAAGATGTCTGGCTACTTCCTTATTATAGTGGTTACTCTGGCATGGAAACATTTTCAATTTTTTCTACTAGTCTCAAACACTGTTATATACAGTAGGGCTGAGTATCTTTGAAACGCTTTAATATTGGTGCCAATATGACACTTGACTTTTGGAATGGATACCAAAATAAGACTTTTTTGAACTTTGCTGAATATGAACGCTTTTTGGCAAATGTTTTTCTTCATTTAATAAATGAGTCAAACTTATCAAATCAATGGTCAATGTTATCTAAAGACAAACAGCTTTGCAAACACTTAAATAACCAAATGAAATACTGAATGACATTAACGAAATTGTGATTTAAATCAGAAAATATCTGATCAAAAACAAAGGTAACAAGACTAAAACTCTGACAAAGACAGATTTTGAACTGGGTTACTGTGTCCACATAAACAGAGCAAAGCACTGACCAGGGAACCACTGCTCAATCAGAGAGTTGACATGGTCTGTGATGAAGGCCATGGCAGAGAAATCTCTCATCTCTGACTGGCAGATGATCTTTATGCCTCCACTCTTCTTCCTCTTCCAGTTGACATCTGATGACTCCACACTGCAGAGACACAAACACAAGTCACTGCCTCATTTCACTGGAAGTTTCATCTGCTTTCACCACCTCACAATTCAGCCTGTACACAGCAGCTGATGTGGAGCAGCAAGAGCAGCAGGAACCAGTACTTTGAGACAGTTCAGCATTCATTTTTCTCTTTCCTTTTATTAGATGTATTTTAGATTTTCTTAACATTAGATATATTTCATCCCCAGTGTTACAGTATGTTCTCATTTTGTACATTATGCTTCGTAATAAATTATAACGCTAAGACTGCAGCAATAGATATGGGAGATGAGCATTACTACAGCACAGTCTCCTCTATATTAAAAAAAACACTGAATACTTGGAATTACTAGCAATGAAATGGAAATACAGCAGCTGTGAACCGGTATGCCCTCGAAGTTGACTCAATACTTGCTCGAACCTGCTGTTTGCCTCTACAGGTTTTTGACTCAA
Organism: Oplegnathus fasciatus; assembly: GCA_003416845.1. Taxonomy (NCBI): domain Eukaryota; kingdom Metazoa; phylum Chordata; class Actinopteri; order Centrarchiformes; family Oplegnathidae; genus Oplegnathus; species Oplegnathus fasciatus. The sequence goes on from NTHP01000336.1 coordinate 196,531, forward strand.
TTCTGCCTCTGCTTGTTCAGAACTGGCTCCCTTCTGAGGCTCTTAATCTAACTGAAGCTCTCACATCCTTAAATTTCTCACACTCATTCATTTCCTCACTTAAGCATTTGTGAGCATTTGCCCACATTCTTATAGCCTCAGCTCTGACCTGAGGTAACCTCCATCAAAAGTGACCAGTAGCCCCTCCTTCCAATAGATGGTCTGGCTGCGTCGGACTCTGAAGGTGCTGCAACGATTCCTCTGCTGGGTTCCAGCAAAACTGTAGATCACAGAGCTCCTGCCGCGTTGGCTCCTGGTGTCTCTTCTGGGCTCAAATGACTGCACAAACACGACATTTCAGGCCATAAATGTAAAAAGCTGAAAGTCTGTCAGTACAATAGGTGAATGATGAGAATCTGCTGGTTTCAGTACCTGCACGTCCATCTCTGTGAGGCTGATGAGCATCCTAGCAATGAAGCGCTCCCAAAATCCGGCAGGGACAAAGCTCATCTTGATAAGGCGCTGCAGAGTGTTATTGGTCTGCTGGCAGAAACCATGGATGTCCATGGCTGGTTTGGGGGGAAGGAGGTGGGGTAGCAGATAGCTACAGCATGAGGAAAGGATAAATGAAGAACACATTTAAAACTAGAAAACTTTAGGTATGCTTGCTACTTGGCACTAGTGCCAAGATTTTGGTTGTTTGTGGATTGCTTTCACATTAGCTACTACTTTGCATTTTTTAAGTGGTAGCATATGCGTTGATAGCTAATTATTAGATATGTAGCACATGGATGTTATGTAGTTGCTAAGGTGTGTGAATTGTTTCCTATGTGGTAGCTAGTTGGTTGCTAAGTATTTGGTAGGGTGATACCTGTCTTTAAGGTAATTGCCAGTGTGTTTTTAGGTTGTTACTAGGATGTGTGTGATGGTTAATAGTGCGTTTCCAGTTGGATGCTAAGTGTTTGCTATGGCTTTCCAAGCAGTTGCTAGGGTTTTAGTAGGTGTTTAGTGGGGCATCATGGGGTGGTTGCTAGGCAGTTGTTATGGTGTTCAGCTAGGTTGTTGCTAAGGTGTTTGGGATAGTTGCTATGGCAGTTCTGGCTGTTTGCTAGGTGGATGTGAGGGATAGTAGGATGGTAATGAGTGTGCTTTGTGGAGCAAGCACATACAATAAAAATGCCAAAATGTACAGAGAATCACCATTTGTGTCAACTGAATATCAATTAGTATACAGACAATATTTTACCTGTTGTTGGCCACAGGCAGAGCAATCTCAAACTTGGTTAGAAACTGGAAATACTGTTCCTCTGTCTGCTGGGTGAACCCTGTTCCTACCAATAGCATCTGCATCAACAGACATCATCAACAGACATCATCAACAGACATCACCACAAAAAGGCAGTATCATCATTTACGCACAAAACAACTCAGATAGCCAAAACTTTATTTCCTGAAATTTGCTTCTTCGTTCTCACCCTGAGGTCTTCAGCATGGATCACTCCATTTCTGGCTACAGAGCGAGAGGACTTGAGGTGCATGATCCTCTCCAGGCATTCTGACAGCCATACAGGACACAGGAAGTAGAGGGTACACAGGCCATGGCTGGTGTCAGGGAAGTGCAGCAGAGTCCCTGTCTCTATTAAGAAGTTGATGGCTAGATGTTGTTGCAAAAACAAATGGAGTGCCATAAGCATGGTGTTCCTTCATGAATGGTGTAGTCAAGGGCGTAATCTTCAGTCAGACATTGGGGGTAACCTTTAAGGTATTGTAAAGAACAGTCATGCAAAATAAAATAAAGAACTGATGGCCAATGTTGCTGATCTGGGAAATTAACGAAATATTCTGCCACACAAGCATCAGCAGGTCAGCTTGGCTCCTTATAAACACAGCCAGACAAAATCTGGAAGTAACCAATCACCTCAACAGTCAGCCTCCTATTTGTATCAAAATGTGCACACACGGCACAATGTCTGCGCACACTTAATAATTGCCACCATTTAATTGCCACCGCCATGCATGTGCACATTCTGACCAACAACATAATAACTGGAGTAAGTTGAACTCTGACTAACAAGGGGAACAAATTAACTTCCTTTCAGCTTTTGGAGGGACCTGATAATTTGACTCGTCAACAGCGCTGGGCAGTAACACATTACTTAATAACGTGTTACAGTAATGTGATTAATTCTTTTCAGTAATGAGTAGTGCAAGGGATTACAACTTGATATTTGGGAGTCGGCTTGTTTGCTGTCTTATCAGGAGCCTCTAGCAAAAGAAGAGAAATACGACTCCAGATAATTCCAAAGTTGTCTTATTTAAATGTTGTGCGGTCTTGACTGACTTGCTAACACTAGCCATGGGTATGCATACATCCTTGAGTCACTTTGTTTTGTTTAGAGTTGGAGGGTGTGTAACTGGGTTTCTGAGGTCCGGACTTTTAGAGAGCTGTTTGCAGTCAGTGAGTCTAAGCGAGCTGCTGGATGGTCAGTAAACTCCTCCAAATTATAGGGCTGCCTACTTGTTAAAACACAATGTCTCATTTTCCACATGTCTTTATTTTCTACATGTGTTAAATACAAGAGATGCAATGTATGGGTTTGATGGAGCTGACAGTTGAGTAACGAAAGTAAAGCAACAAGTAATGCATTACTTTTGCTGCTGAATAATTAGTAAAGGCATGTAATTACTTTTTTACTGAGTAACATGTAATGAGTAATTGATTACAGTCTTCAAGTTACTTTCCTAACACTGCTGTCAATTACAAATCTTGGGGGAGATGCGACCCCAATCCCTCAGGGCATTTATGCACCGTGGGTCAATCAGTAGCAAACACAGAGCTGTCTACAGGTTTTTGTGGTGGCTCACCAAAGTAAATGCGAAGCTTTCTCAAATAAATACTGTAAATACCCTTTTGTGCAAGTAAATGATTCTAGGTTGTTTGCTGAACAAGTCACAGTACCAGTCTGCAGGTCCTCATAGTCTTTGATGTCACTTCCCGGATTCTGTTCAATGATGTGGTCAAGCTGGGCATCAGTTAGGTATTGGACCTCTCCTTCAGCATCTCGCCTTTGCTTCTCTGCTATCACTGCTTCCCGAAGTGTCAAGTAGCTCCTGGGGATCTGGTGGAGGAGACAATGGTAAAAATCTGTCTGTGCTTTAGAATAACATAAGTGAGTCTTTTGTGTGTAAATATAGAAATAGATATAGATATAGATATAGATATATAACTGGAACAAATACTGCATGCATTTTGCATATAGTCTTCCACATTATGAATCTGTATCCATCCTACACAGTAAAATCCACTTAAATTCCACAGAAAGTTTTTGTTGACAAAAAAGCAGGATTACTACAGTTCTGAATTCTGGCAATTATATTGTGAATATTACAGTTGTTGGTTAAAAACCTAGTACCTACAAGATTGGTGACTTTCATATTTTCAGCAAGTTGAAGGTTTTCAGGCTGTTGTATGTGATTAGACATTTCTCCCACATCTTAAGTTTATTAAATTATTTGAAAACACACTGGATCATTTCAAGAATGCTGTCCCTGAAAACTTTCAATTTTGGAGATACAACAGTGACATATGCATGTACTACTGTATGTATTCAGTAAGCAAACTGTTTCTCTCTGTTGGTCCAAACTGTGAAGCTTTCTCTATACAGTTACACACTGTAGAGCACTACCAGCCACACTGCCTCACTCACCAGTCTGCCCAGCAGTTTACTGCCACAGGCTAAGCTGCTGCTGTCTTTCATGGAGAGAGCCATCTTGTAGATCAGCTTCTTCAGCCCATCGAAACCCTCCAGGGTCTTACAGGACACTTCACTGAGTACCAAGACACACACACACTTGAATACACTCTACAGACTAGCGGATGTTCTATACGGCTGATAGTAGTGATGCTGCCACAACTGGCATGAAGCCTATGGAAACAGTGCAGCTTCTTCTTGTCAATATAAATAAACAAATAATAAAATGTAAAATGTGTGCTTACTGCAGATGTTTCCAGGTGATGTCAGGGTAGCCAGTGGCTCGAGCCCCTGATGGGGATCGGCAAAGAGCCAGAATATAAGCTCTCAGCGTGGCCAGTCTCTCGGTGCGAAACTTGGTGTCGATGAGATCCAAATGTGTTCCCACAACCACCACTGCCGAGTTGGGTGCTCGTGCCTATAAGCCATATTGAGACTGGTCACTTCTCGTGGAGATGGTTGCGTCGTCATCATATGATCTAAGTATGGAACTTTGGTCACATAACAACTAGTGCTCCTATATGATGAAGATGGTGAGATGCAGTGAAAGCTCAGGAAAAAGATAGTAAGCTGAGTTAAGATTTTTGTGTCAAAAAAAAACATGTTTGAGCCAACATATGCAATTGGTTAGTTATGTCAATAAACAGGAGCCTGAACCCATATTTATCAAACCTCTAACAATGAAATTTTTGACAGTAAAAAGTAAAAATTTTTAAATTTAGCAGGTATGCACTTAATAAAGAGGCAGAGGAGACCATTTTGAGGCCAGAGGCAATAAGAATTTTTTTTCACATTCCTCAAGAGTGCAAAAGCATGGAGCCCCGGAACTAACATGGAAGAAAAAAAAACCTAAGATAAAAACTAAACAAAATATGTACTGTAACTTTTTCATTAAGTCAGTGTACTTCCAGGTCAGTTTGGCACCATGGAAACAACCACAACAATGGAGTGCTCACGATTAATAAGCAATAAATGGATCAAAAGAATGCTGAAATAACTACATCATGATGCCGATTTGAAAAATGTCTGAATTTATGCTTTGTCAGGTCTGTCTGCAAGACGACTACCAACAACTTTTGAAATGCTTGTTTTCTGAATGAAGTTCGGATCGATCAGGGCAAAATAACGTCAAATTAGGCATAAATACGGCAGCAACGTTATTGTTTATACGCATTGTTTATACACATAATGTTAGAGATCTATGAAATAACTACATCATGATACCAATTTGTAAAAAGTCTGAATTCATGCTCTGTCAGGTCTGTCGCAGTTTTATAGTCATACTGTGCACTATAATAGTAATAGAATAATTACCCAGTAGTTAAAAAAGAACTACAGCATAAGTTCTTTGTAAGATCCCGAATTGTTACCCCCTTATTCCATTACTTCTTATTACTTATCTTATTTCCCCAGTACCTACATGTTGCCGGGTGGTAAATCTACTCAGATGTAATTTTCCACTTAGGTTTGGTATAGCTCTCAAAGTTGTTTAAACGTAAATACATGTGTTCTTTGTTTTTTTCTTTTGGGTGTAACACTGTTTAAGTATTAAACTAAAATGTGAAGAAGATTGTGAGTGGGCTGTTACAGTGTCACTGGCTATTGCTGACTTTGGTCACAAGGTGGCAGTGTTGAGTGATGTTATTGTTACTCCGCCAAGTGCATCATGGTCTTTCTTCCTGTTTACGTGCGTACAACCTGGAGATTTTGCAGAGTGGACGGTGCTGCGACCCCGTCGTGTAAAGTAGTAGGTAAATAGACACATACTGTATCTTGTAAAATATTCCTGTACAAGTACTTAAATGATGTTACTTGTCGATATTTTAACGGAATGGTTTGATTTAGACACTACTGGAGTTTATGTCCTGGAATTTTGGCGCCAGCCGTCGACCACTGTGTTCTCAATTGCATGGCAAAGTAAAGTTAGCGTGCATAAAGCCACACCGTGCTTGTTACTAGAGAAATGCTACAGATTTTACATTGATTTTAACTCCGTTTGAAGGTAAAGGACAGTGTTTTGAGTTGTGCAGTCTCCGGGAAGTTCCACGTAGGTTTAGTGAAACTTTTGGAATGCAAGTGTACTTTACCATTATGCATTGTACGTTCCCAGGTTATCTTTGTGGGTTTATGGTTGTGGAATATGTATTTATCTGGTTTTATTTTATGTTTTCTGTCAATAGTCACTGCCCACTGCTGTATTTTGTTTTCCTGTTTTTTCTTCTAAATCATTTTGGTGTTGAAAGTTGCAGCAAACTGTGAAAGCATATGAGCAGCTATCTAAAAAGACTCAGTAGCTTACACACTCTGTTAAAATGACCTGTTGCAAATGTGGTCAACAATAAAATTAAAGCTACAAAAACTCCTGAAGTAATTGTGTCCTGTGTGGCATCTCATTCCACGGGCTACATACATACTGTATATGTATTGGTATGTACGGTAATGTTACTGGTACACCGTTAGTACAAAAGATTACACCGTAACTCCAGAGTAATTACGCTGTATGTTGCGGGCTGTAATCTAAAGCAGTACAACACTTACGCCAATTTATTTTGTGGTCGCTTGTTCATTTGGGAATCAGCAACAAAGAAGGGTCATGGAGGAGGATTTGGAACATTTCCTGCTGTGGGTTGCTAATGAATTCAACCAGGACAGCCAGGTCAGAGTACGCTTTGCGACGAGAGTATTCTCTTCAGACGTCTCTCACTTATGTGAAAATCATGCCTACTGCCAAGCACTGATTTAATGTCTTTATATTTGAGGCCAATCTCAAAATAAAAGTCTATGAATCTCTCCCACGGGTGTGTGCTCCCATTGTTGTGGTCGCTTCCATGGTGCTGAGATGACCCAGAAGTACATTGACCTAAATGAAAAACTTTTGCAAGATCTAGCAAAAGTACATATTTTCTTTGTTTTTTTTACCTTTGATTTTTTTATTTTTTGGTTTCCATTTCATTTACTGATTTTCAAAAAAATATAACTCACTTTTACAAAAAGACAAATAAAATCATACAGGATGTTTCAGGTGTAGGGTAAATCTTTGCATCTGAATGGCTATCCCTCACTGACCATTCATGTAATTCATCATGTGATCATTTGAGATCTGCTACTTCACTTCACTATCAGTGGAGGGGAGTGGCTTGATAATTGTATCTTATTCTTTACTTTTAGTGAAGAACTTTTTAAATCCTATGTTGTCTCTTTATAACATTTTTGAGTGTAATTCTCAGGACTTTGATAAATACAGGCCGTGATCAGCAGCCTGCGGGTTTGGTAGGTCCAAAATATAAACTCTGAATTTAAATCAGTTTGGGAGAGCAACTGACAGGATCACTTCAAAATGAGATTGGCAATCACAAAACTCATTCAACAAAGTTAAAATAGGAAAGGAAAATTTCACTCCGGTCAGCCTCTAAAAGAAATCCAGGCGTAATTAATGCTGTAAACTAACCACAAAAATCTGTAGAAAGCAAAAGGAGAGGCATTATTAAAAGTTACAGTTAATAATTAGGCTTCAATTAACTATTTCAGTGAAATGGTGCAAGCAATTTCAACATCTTCCACGTCAGAACTGTGATTGTTTTTTGTGGTCTGACAACCAAATTAGGGATGTCCCAATCTGATCTCAAAGACTCGGTATCGGGGCCGATCAAGGCATTTTTTAACTGATCGGTATCGGCTATATTGAGCACAAACCTAAGCCCGATCCTTTGTTTTACGTCAGCTGTCACACAGGTGAGTATCTCTCCTCCACTCTGCTGAGCTCCATGTGTTTGTAAGCCTCGGACATACTTTCCGTGTCCGCGGACAGCTGCAGACTTGTGGACGGGCACGCCGTTCGATTCATACTACAATTGAGGGTCGGCATGCCTACAATAGACTGTAATGTTAGCTATGGCTTGTTAAGAAAATAAACGCTCAACGGAATACAGCTCATCCAGGTAACTCAGGCAAAGGCTGCGCTGAGGCAATAAACACTGGAGGATACTTTTAAAATGAGAGAGAAATTCCCTCGAGAGAGTGACAAGGTCAAAAAGATTACACAGAGGGTTTGTTATTTTATACTATTTTATTTTGTTAAAAATAAAAAGGCTTAGAGGCTTAGCTTTGATGCAGGCAATTTTAAACACAAATACCATCTCTGTTCAGCACTGACAACTGTCTGGTTTCTCAGTCACATGCTTCACTTTTTGACCCACTCTCACTAAAGTATAGCGTGTGCATGTGTGTGTGTAAGCTAAATTTTACCTCTATGTTGAGCAGCCATGTCTGTAGGTTGGCCACAGCCTCCTCTCCCAGAGCTAGGTTCCAGATCACCACATACAGGGCCTTATCAGTGAAGAAACAGTGGTTCACTGTGGACATACTGGCTTGACCACCGATGTCCCACAGGTTGAACGCCACTGAGTCCTTCTGTGTGTAACAAGACGAGACCTAAGTCAACTGTAAAGAAGAGGCTGTAAAGTGAACATGTGATGAGTCAGGAATAAAAAACTAAGGTGACTCAGTATCACAAAGTCATTATCCAGTTTCCTGCCATTTTCCATGGCAGTTGCCTAGTTGTCAACAGTTATTCAAATAAAAATTAATATAAGATCATACTGTATGATGTGGCCCGATAAAAATGAGATTACAGATACTGTCTATGACTGGCCGTCAAAATTAAACCAAACAACTACCTATTATTCCCAACTACCAGTATTTATTTATTGAGGATCACTTTTAATTGTTGTTTTTTTCTAATTTACACTGTATTAACAGTGAGAGTAAAATAGCTTTGCATTCTCCATTCACAAAACACATTAAGACATTTTCATTCAGTGGGTTTGTGTTTGGGCTGGTCATTAAGGCAGCTGAAATACAGATTCACCTGAAAATGTGTTGCCTTTTCAAGTAGTTAATACTTATTTGAATAGAGAGACAACCAGGACAAACACACAAGTGTGTGAGTGTTGTTTTGTGATAAAAAAAAGACACAGAGGAATTTGAAAGTGGCTGACTCTTGCAGCCAGGAGCACTATTTTACTGCTTTTTCTTGAGATGTAGGGAAGTACAGGTTATGTGCCTTCAAAACACCAATCTTAATGGAATAAGCTTACCTTTAAACATTTATAGGCCTATCAGCTATACAGTTGTTTTTTTTCTCCGTATGTATGTTGTGCTTTTAATACCCGCACCCCCTCTGCTGCCGCCGCAGTCCCAAAATATCATTATTACAGTATTTATTTATTGAGCAAGGACCACATTGAATTGTTGTTTTTTATATTTTTAATTTACAATGCACAAACAGTGACAATTAAATAGATTTGCTCCTTTCACAAAACACACATTTGTTTTCAGTGGGTTTGTGTTTGCATCAGGTATGTCAAGGTAACGTTAAAAAAAAGAATTAAGAGCTGTGTTTGGGCTCCACAGTAACTAGCAGATAACACCAAGTTTGCAGTGCTACAAAGGACCTTGCACTCAGTGTGACGATCTGTGTGACAATGTGGGGGCCGGGAGACCTGTAAGAATGACACACCAAGGCCCAAAGTGTGAACAAAAAGGTTCACTGTAATGCTAATGTTTTGGGCTCTCTTACCTGCCAAGATAAGCAGCAGATGTTTGTGAACACAGGGTCTGTTTCAACTGATTTCACACTTTAACAAACTTTATAAACCTTGTTACATGCTATCTATAACAAATTCTTAATTATTCATGCCTTGTTGTAAATCACTACAATTATGAAAGGAGACAATTTTATTGACGGTAAACATGTCAAATTATGAAAATACAGTAAACAGAAACCGCAATTTGATCCTTTGTCACCTGGGAATAAAGTCCCCTGGTCCCTTAAAAATTGCAGACTTTTATGAGTTGTTGATAATAACAAGCACGTCACTAAAAGTATGCCCTGTGTGGTAAGCACACTCCCTCGTACACATCACATATGATGAGAACAGCTGATTTCAGGTGCACTGAGTCAATGAAAATGCCCAGCTGCAAAGGGCAAACCAGAAGTAAAATGGTCACAGCTGATCACATTGAACAGCTTTCATAATCACTGCTCCTCCTGGTGGTTAAATAAAAAATTGCAACTAGTTTCCACACATGGTGCTTAGGGGCGTCACAAGGTAGAGCCAAGTTCATTACATCATTGAGGGGGATTCTCATGACCGCCAAGGACCCAGCACGGACCCAGCTGGGGTCCACTACGGATCTGCATGGGCCCTATCATTGACCAGCTAACAATTCTAGATGGCTGTATCTGTAACAGGCGCTTTATTAGACAGACAGACAGACAGCAGACAGCATATTAAATTAACCCACCAGGAATACAAACATTCTGGACCATTGCTATACAGTAATAAAGGACGCCTATCACTCTGTTCCCCGTGCAGCTTTGGGACTTTCTGATAACTGTCTGGTTCATCTTATCCTGACCTACAGGCAGAAATTAAAATCTGCTAAGCCTGTGCTCAAGACCGTGAGGAAATGGACCAACGAGGCAAAGCTGGAGTTACAGGCCTGCTTTGACTGCACTGACTGAAGTGTTTTTGAGGCTGTAGCTACAGACCTGGATTAACTCACTGACACTGTGACATTGTACATTAGTTTTTGTGGGGACGTGTGTGCCGACTAAAACCTTCTGCACATACAGTAACCCTGGTTTACAGCAAAACTCAGGCAGCTTCATCAGGCCAAGGAGGAGGCCTACAGAAGAGTACAACCAGGCCAGAAACACACTGACGAAGGAAATCAGAGTAGCAAAGAGGAGCTACACTGAAAAGCTAAAAAACAGCTTTTCAGGCAACGATTCTGTGTCAGTGTGGAGAAGGCTGAAACATATCATCAACCATCATCAACTACAGGAGACCAGCCCCCCACACTGTGGAGAACCACCAACTGGCTGACGACCTGAATGTGTTTTACTGCAGGTTTGATAAGCTGAGATTTACACCCCTCACCTGCTCTTACTCTGACACCTCTGCACCCCCTGCCAGGTTCATGGGCGACGTTTCCTGGTCCTTAGTGCGCCAGCAGTAGCGGCATTTCCCCTCCTTACAGGGGCATTGGGACAAAGCTGCTGCATTGGTGTGGAGACAGCCAGCTCAGTGACGGATGCTCCTTGAAGTTGAGCAGCCAGGTGATGGAGACATGATCGGTGTGCAGTTGGAAACTGCCCGTACAGGTATGGCCGGAACTGGTGGAGGCCCAGGATGACTGCTAGCAGCTCTTGGCAGGTGATGCAGTAGTTTCTTTCTGGTTTGCTGAGGGAGTGGCTGTAGTAGGCAATGACCTGCTTCCCATGCTCCCCCTCCTGGGACAGCACAGCACCCAGGCCAAGATTGCTGGCGTCTGTGTCCACGATGAATGGTTGTCTGGGGCCTGGATAAGCCAGCACAGGTGGCGATGCAAGGGGCTGGCAATAGTGGCAAATTCCCTGTCGAATCACTGGTAATAGGAGGCCAGGCCAAGAAAAGTGCGCAGTTCTGAGATGTTGTGGGGGACGGGGACGGGTCCCTCACCGTAGTCACCTTCTCAAGGCCTGTGGATACCCCCCTGCACTGACAACGTGGCTCAAGAAAGACGTCTCCCACCGAAACAGGTGACTCTTCTTAGGGTTGAGGCATAGACCTGCCCAGCGAATGGCGTGGAAGACATCCTGCAGGTTTTGTAGGGCTCCCTTAAAGTCAGTAGCATGGGCAAGGAGGTCATCTAAGTAGACAACACAGCGATTCTGGGTGATATCAGCCAGGACTCTTTCCATCAGGCGCTTGAAGGTGCATTGCAGAGGCCTAATGGCATCACCTTGATCTGCCACAGCCCCTGACCAATGGAGAAGGCAGTCTTGGGGCATGCCTCAGGTGCCAGCTCCACTTGCTAGTAGCCACTGCGGAGGTTGAGGGAGCTGAACAACCAGGGAGTAGATACGCCCCAGTGCCAGACAGGGTCCTAAGCCAGACCAGGGAAATTGTGGACCCTGTGTCCACCAGGGCCCTGCAGAGTGTGCCATTGAGGGTGCAGTTCAGGTACAGTCCATGTGCTCAACCTAATTGACCAAGCCATAGTATCGAAGTGGTGATGGAGGACAAGGTGTTGGTGGGTGGCAGTTCCCCCAATGCGCCACCCTGCTCCAGTTTAACTGTGGTTGGGGTGCCTGGCAACAAGGTGTTGGAGCCGGGCAATAGCAGGCATGTGTCCTGGGCAAACACACCTATAACAGCCCAATGGACGGCCTCCTGTTCTGCCGCCGTGGCCATCGAGCAGGTGTAGGGGTGACTTGGTGGGTTGTTTCCTGATCATCACTGCCCTCACAGTCCACCTGGTTCACCCGATGCCTCACACTGTATGGGCGATCCTCGATGCCCAGCACATGTTCGACCCCTTCTGCTTCAGTCAGAGCTGCTGTCAGTGTTTTAGGAGAATGCAGAATGTGTTCACGTAGACATTATGGTCGGAGTCCCCGGATGAAGGCCTGGAGAGCATGCTCTTGAAGATGAAGATAAAGGTCAGTGGCGTACGCACCCAAGCTCCCCCGTTCTCCTCTCCTGCAGCTGGCAAGTTGGTCTCTGACATCATCAGCGTAGACACATTGTCCAAATCTGTGTTGTATATCCCCTTCAAAGGCTGGCCAGCTGCATCACTCATCTGGATGGAGATCTGTAGGTTCAGTTCTTTTTTTTTTTACAGCGACTTTATTAACTAGTAAAGTAACAGATTACAGTAAAATACACCAAGATACTCACATGAGAGGGAACGTCACTGCTAGTTCACTTAAATACACTTAAGAATTGTTTATGGTCGCGCAAGACACGGGCCTCTGTAGATGACGTGTAAGCTACAAGCATGTTATCGGCTGTAGTATTCTCCAGAATGGCAGGGGGCGTACAAGAGAAAACATTCTGTGAATATCCCTCATATTCTTCCACACCTTCTCACAAAAAGCCTCATATTTTGCTAGTGTGGTGGCGATCTCTCTCCATAGATTCAAAATCATTTGGCTGTCCCTGTGGTCTGTCATGGAGGGGTCATAGAGGTGTTTGTAGAGGTGTACCTGCTCAGCCAGTTTACCTTCGAAGGCATCCATGTTGAAATGACGCTCAGCGCATGTCACATAGTTAAAAAAATTCAGAGGTGCACAACCAAGCGCCGCGACACCTTGTGGAGCCTCTGCGCTTGGTGCAAAATATGTGATGACATAATTTATGGAGCGCGCGAGGGACACTACGGGAAGCATAAATTCCTGTTCATGGTCCAACACCTCCGCTAGTAATAGCTGCATTTGAAACTAGGGAACATAACAGAACACACTGTCACACACACTAACTTAATAAACATTGTAGGAACATGCATCAACATGAAACTTAGGTCCATGAGTCCCTCACCCGGTACACCATGCCCACCCCCTGAGACGCTACAATATGCTTCTTTGTTTTTGTTATCAACTGGAAAAATAAAATGACTACAAGTTAAACCATGTCCCAGCATCCGCCTGAGTCTCTGGCTGCAACATACACATAGTATATACAATTATTAATTAATGATTATTATGATTACACTGCCTATCAGATGGGCAGCTCATTCAGCTACTGGATTATCCCACCCAGGTGCAAAACGGAGCACTTCAGGCGCTCATTTGTACCTGCTGCCAGACTGTACAACAGCAGTGGGGACCACAGACTGTCACCACACTGAGTCAAAGCTAATATTTCTTAATATATTTCTAATATAGCCTTTTTTAGTTCAGGTTTTTTTAATGCCAACTTTTATTTTCAAAGTTGCTGTCCTGGCTTAAAGGTTAAACACAGATTAGATGTAGAGATTAAAAGTGTGTCTTGTTTCAGTGTGTAAGAGCACTATAAAGCCATGTTTCCTCTAAGCAGTCCGGTTCAGTTCAGTTCAGTTCGTTACACACTAGAACGGTTATTTTTGCGTTTCCATTGTCAAAAGTTGTGGATGGTACCAAAAGAACCGCTCCATAGTGTACCCTTTTTTGGTTACCCCTCTGTTGAGGTACCTAGCACACAGACCCGGTACTAAAAGGTGGAGCTAGAAACACTGCAGTCCGCTGATTGGTCAACACAATCTTCACTCTACCTTACGTGCAGAGGTGTACTGCTGCTGGAGCGAGCGAGCGAGCAGGGCGAGGCTCGGGACTTTTTCTCCAAGTGAGGAAACAGAATATTCACAGTTCACATAATCCGGGTGAAATTCATAAACAGTTTCTTAAACCGTGAAGCTCTGAGCATCACTAAAGCATATTTCATGTAAGAGAGCCAATAAAAACAAACAGAATGGTCAAAGTCGCGATATTGATATTTAAGGTGTGTTGATTGATTCACGATGTCAACTCATGCATTGAGTAACATGCAAGAAAACGTTCCACCTTAAAAGTTGCCGGTATAGCTGGCGGTATAGGCACAGTGAATTAAAGTATATTTTTCTCCAGTCTACACCTGGCTAATGAGCTCACGTTAACTAGTAGGAAGATGAAAAGGCAGAAAAACATCCTTTCATTTTAGAAACTTTTGCAACTTTTCCTCAGAATAGATGTTCTGAATGTGGCTTCATTCACATGGCACAAGTAATTAAATTAAATCATCTGTTTAATGTTACGTGGTTGACGCGCTATTAGGCAACCGTCCGGTAACAACCCCGCCTACATTTAAGTACTGTCTGTGGTGGAAACACAACACAGGTCTAGGGCTTAGGTACTCTTGGGCAAGGGTACTATATACTATACCAAAGGTACTATACCGAAGTGCTTAATGGAAACGCGGCTTAATACATTTGTCACTTTGTCACACATCATCTCTTATGCACAAAGAAAAAATGTTTATTTAACTACTAAACACTGTGAATGGACAAATTTACACTTGTAGACTAAGTGTGCTTTTCATTTTTTCCCTTTTCCGGGTAAAAGAGGAGCTGCACAAAGTAAAACATGCACACAGAGAGAGCAAGGGAAATGTGAATCCTGAATCATCTTCTAAGATCACTTAATTAATTAATTTATTATCTCAATCATCATCTCATATGCACAGTATCAGATTAATAAACTGGGAACGTTGTGAAAGAGCCGATTTTTAAGTTCTTGAATAGATTCTTCTCTGATCAGTACAAAAAGTATTTTCCCATCACAGTGCAACTGGGACAAAATAAGTTAGTAAAACAACAGTAATAATCTGACCAACAGTCTGTCCCTATATTTTCAATGTTTATTTATGAATAAACAAATATCCAGCAAATGTGAGCAAAGGGGAATTAAACAATTAAACAACAACTTGACATCCTGTCACTCAGTGCTTGTGCACTGTCGGATAACATAAAACAGGCAGCAGAATTCACTGTCTAATAACATTAAATGATGAAATTGGTGCGGAAATGTTCCAGTGAATTCAAAATGAGAAGCGGGAGTGAGCATCCCTTGCACTCACGAAGGTCACTAATTTAGGCTTTAATGCCAAAATAAGTTTTAAAATCCATGAGAGGTGCAGCCTGTGAGAGAACACAAAACAGTCTTTCTCCCTCCCTATCATAACATTTTTAACTCACCTCTCTCTCTATTTTCTGTCTCTCTGCTCCCTGCTCCCTCTCGCGCACTAGCTGTCAAATATCGTGTGAGCCACAGCTCACTTCAACAAATAGAGGATGGCTTTATTACAGACAGTATAGACATAACAGGAAATGAGGGAGAGAGGGAGAGAGATGCAACAAAGGTCCCTGGTGGGATTCGAATGCGGGACATTGTGGTTCATGGTTGGTGTATTAAATGCCCCACAAAAAATGTGAAAGTCAAACTGAAATTAAGCTGCAGGTTTTTTTCTGTCCTGTGCTCTCATTTGAGGGAAAACAAAGCAGTACTCAAAAGGGAGATATATACATTTTATATTTTTTTGGTTTCATGATGGCCTGTCTGTGCATTAATCAGTTAGAATGCCATCACTAGTTCTCTGTCTACATAGGTGAAGAATTTCTGTGCATGCAGTCAATCAATCATCATCATTTTAAACAGTATTTGGATTAAGCAGTTATGGCCAGAGAGCAGCAACTATATGGCACAAGACGGCCCTCAGACTTTGAACTGCAACCCACATTAGCTTTCTAGTTAATGTACCTCCTTATCTACAAGCATGGACATACTTCCTGTCCTGCACCATGTCTTGGTGAACGAGCTATCAAACATCTGACAGGGACTAACGCTTCACACAAAGTACAACTGAGGCTGATGGGAATCTCATTAGTTTTGCAAGTATTTGGCCATATACCAAAGAAAAAAGCTAACTAAATTGAGCAGTCCTATGGAACAGGACTGTAATTAATGGATTTTACACTAGTTTCAAAAGTAGAACCTTACAGATACAATACAATACAATATAGTTCCCTTTTCATTGATATAGTTCTTGAAAAAGCTGTCTTTATGGTCTGAAACCTAGACCATATGCTGTGTGTGTGTGCATTGAATGTAAAGTATACGTTTGTACTGTCCGTGTTTTCCTTACACTGTTTTTGCCTCCGTTGGGTTTGTCCAGCTCCCAGGTGGAGGTAGAGATGCTGCATTCTGTTGGAGTGAAGGGGGATGCCCTGCCAGTCTGTAAAGCCTCCAGAAGGGCCGTCTTCCCCTGCCGCGGTGGACCAATCACAAGCATCTTCAGCAGCTTAAAAGGCTCTGCCTTTCGAAGGTGTGCCCGAAGGAAAGCTAGGACAGATGAAGGACCTGAAAAACCAGAGAGGTCAAGATTTGGTTTTCCGGGTGTTGGAAGTTACCAAGAAACTATACACAGGTACCACCACTGCAACAAACCAAATACATAGTTACATTTACTCAAGTACTGTACTCGAGTGTGTGAGTAAAGTTAAATTGTTTCAAATATTTAATTTTCACTCCTTTACATTTATCTGACTGCTTTAACTGGTTACTTTGAAGATTAAGATTTTATACATAATATATGATCAGTTATGAAATATTTTATATATGTATTGTTACAGATTAAACTGCCCAACAGCCCAGAAAGTAAGAAACGGGTCAAGAAACACGAGCAGTCAGAGGATCAGACGGGTGGAAAACAAACCCCATGGTCAGACAAACTTACTTGGAAAAGAAAACGAAGGTGAAGAATAAAATTATTACCCAGACTGTCCATTGTAAAACACCCATTACAGATAATAGACCCAGGCCTGCTTCAACTTTGACCTACTGTACTTACTGTAGTTGAGAACACTGTTTTCCTGTGCAGAGAGGGATGATTGGCAACATTTCAGGTGTGCTCACTTTCAGTCTGATCTCCAAACAGTGGTTTAGATAATATGGAAAAACTGTTGGCTTGTTTCCAACCTGCCTGATTGTCTGGCTGCTCAAGTTTCTTGACCCATTTATTGTGTCGTACTACTTTTTAGGAATGTCACCATGTTCCCAGATCTCAGTTATCACTACTTGTTCAGTACAGTTCCATCATAACGGATAGAAATCATGGCCCAAGCTATGAAAATCAAAATAAAACCCAAGTTGTAGACTGTAAACCGTAGTTTTTCTTTAAAGGAGAGGTTCACAATTTTTCAAGTCTATCTTTAAGCAATAGTCAGGTGCTCATGTGGGCATTGAAAAGGGTTTGGCTTGCTGTAATCATTCCTCCTGTTCAAACTGACCATTAAGGGGTCCTTCCCCAATGGGCTTCCAATTTAAGTGGCGGCGGACCAAATCCACTGTCCTCAATCTTTGAAAACATGTACTGAAAACTTTATCTGAAATTAATGAGGCCTCAGCCTTTAAGTATTGTAACCTCAAGCATTACAATCATTTCCGCACATTTCTATAAAAAACATTTTCAGCCAAGCTTCCTTTTGAAAAGTCAACTGATGGTGTCTTTAAAACAGTTAGACAGTACCTTCTTTTCTTACTTCCAAGGGGACATTAGTAATGTTGAGGTCTTCAATGTCCAGCTGCCACAGGTTAGAGAGCTGACCGAGCTCTGCTGGAAGCTCCCGGATTCCAGGATTACTGTTCCCAGAGCAGGCGAGACAACATGGGTGAACCATTCACATTAAAGACAGTGTCTAACTTAATAAATTAGATTATGCCTAATTTCATTAAATTGACATATTTAGAACTCATGGACTTTTCTGGGTGGCCAGTCCAAGAAGATTATTATTATTTTTTACTTTATTATTTGTTCTTCTCAAAAGTCAAACTGACTATTAACATTTTACTTTTAATGGTGACATAATATTAGAAAGTGTTCTTCAGTGTCAAACAAACTAACAAACAAAAAAAACCTTTGCAACTGATGACATGGTTATTACTTTAAACTGAAATTCATGTGTAATGTGTTTTTTGATTTTATTCAGTTTTATACATTCAAATTCAATACTGTAAAAGGGAATACAGGATTTGTGACTGACTTATAAACAGTGCAAGTGCTGAAAATTAACAGCACATTGCCAGTATAACTGATAATTTCTTTAAATCATTAAGGCTTAAATCATTAAAGGCTTTAAGTCATGAAGGCTTAAAAATGCAAAATTTAATCTCAGGCAAAATACGTGGTGCTGAAAGCTTAGTGAGATAATAAGAGATGACAAGATCTGATAAGGGATTTGAAAAGATTTGGATTTGAAACAGTGTTATCTATCTGTAAGGCTACCTGCTCAGGACTGTTGAGCTTAAAAGTACTCTATTGAGTTTTTAAGTGGTTATGAAACAGTCTCAACTTAATACCAATGCCTCTATAAGACCTACATAAGCAAACGAGACCAACAGCAAGAAGATTGCTATTTCTATTAGTTTCTAATAATTATTCTTAATTCCTGCCACCGGTTCAGGGTTTTCCACGATATTAGACAAGATATTAGGGGTTTGCTCTGGCTGAATTCGAGTTGCTTCAGCCGCTCACTGAAGGTCCGTCTCCGGAGCTGCCGCCTGCTCTCCTCCCGGAGAAGTAGTCTCCATGCAGTGGGGAGTGAAACGGAGGGAACATGTAACCTAACGTTAGGTGAAACACTACCGCCTTTGTCCACAGGGACCGTCAAAATCAACAAAGTTCCACAGAGTTGCTTTACTGTAGTGTCTCTCCACTGCACCTCTCAGACATCATTTGTCAATGAAAGAAGAGATGAAAAAACACAGATCTGGGGATTTTAACTTGACAGACTTTACACCAATATCATCAGTGTGACAGACGGAGGACTGAAAGGGACAGCATGCAGGTGGAGGTTAGCAGGCAGACAGAGGGACTCACTTAGAGAGGTAGAGCTCAGTCAGGCTGTGCAGACCACACACTGATTGGGGAACACACTCCAGCTGGTTGTCATTCAAGAGAAGCACTTCCAGTGAGTCCCGCAGAATCATGGGAAACTCTATGGGACACCCTGCCAAGACAGAGCCATGCAGAGGGTCACAGCATTTATGCTTAAACACACACATCAAATCACTAGATTCAGTTTATCAGTATGTAACTAATACTGGAATTGAGTTATGGACTTGTGTTTGCTTAAGTTTGTGCCAAACATTTCCAAAGAAAAATAACAAGTATGCAGCATCTTCCACAGAATCGGATTCTTGGCAGGATGCAATTCCTCTGAAACAGCATGTGAAACATTATGTAATACTAATGTGTGAGATGTTACAATGTTGTAATAGTCAATAGCAAGTAGTGTGGTAGCAGACAGCTGACCTCCTGGTGAGCTATCAATAATTTCAGAGACTTACTGTGCCCTGAATTGAGCCTGGGAGGCTGGTCTTCTTCCTAGGTTGTGTTTACTCTCAACAAGCTCCATATATCAAAAGGTTAGTTTGAGGTATGGGGTCAGAGATAGTTCAATTCATTTGGAAGGCTACAAATGGTTGGTTGGCAGTCATACAGAGACTGGGAGTGAGCTGCGTCTTAGAGCAGTGGTTCCCAACCTGGGGAACAGGACCCCTTCAGTTGGTCGCAAGCAGAATTTGAGGGGTCACAAGATGATTAATGAGATAGAAAAAGGAAAAAAACACTGTTCTGCTACACAAATATCAAAGGCAGAAAATAAAAATCATTCAGGGAGATCCTCTCATAGAGGTTAAAGAGGTCTCAACTAAATAACATGTTGTTGTAAACACTGTCTCAGTTTGTGGAACTACTGCAAGGACAGGACAAAATCACACATGCAGGAAATGTTTGAATGTATGTTAATTGTCGCAATCACAAGATCATACCAGTTGAGGGACTGAATAGTGGCAAAAACGCAAAAATGTTATTCTGACCCTATAGTCCTCACATCATCTCCACAAGTCCACATTGTTAGTAGCAAGGAGGAACACTGCGATTACATCATTATGTCCATTTGTATTTATGTTGAAATTATTTCCATGCATGTAAAGCAGATCTACCTGGGTCTTGATCCCTCCTGCTCCATGTAGTCAGGAAGGCCAGCCTCCTGGATTTGGGCCCCTCTTCTATTCTAAAAAACAATTTGAAGCTTGCAGTAACAAGTCTGCTGAATTCAAATACACTAGCAAAAAGGAATGACAATAGCCCTCTTCTGCAAACAGTGGTGACGGTATACTGTATGGATTTTAACTTAATATGATTCAGTTGTCTAGACATATCTATAAACATGCCAATTGTCCTGACAAAAAAAGAACAAATGTATTAAGGAAAAGAGACAAATACTCTCTTAAGCCTAGTATGACACAGTAAATAATATTCAGTACAAACTTGTATATAATCAGTGTAATAATACATCTAACAAAAAAAGGCTGTAACCAAACAAGCTGCATTAGATCGATCTAGTCTGAATGTCCTATCAAGACTGGACTAAGGTTGGGTTCCAATAACTGGTTACCTTTTGGATTTGGTTCCAAGTTGATAAAATACCTCAATTCTCTTAGCTCTGAGACTAACAAAATCTCTTATCTAATTTGCAATGCAATTTTTTTAAACACACACACACACAAGGAATTGTGAATCTGTGTGGACCTACTTGCCCAGCTGGTTCTTGGAAAGATCGAGGGTCCTTAGCTGGGAGCACTTCCACTTACTGGGGGATGGGAGTGTCGCAATGTGATTCCCACACAATCGCAACGAGACGAGAGCCTGATGGGAGGATGAGTAGGAGGAGGGGTGAGATACTGTAAACCACACATTCACATTTTCCTTTCAAGGATTACACTGTTGGCTAACTGTATCATTGGTCAACTTTCCTGTAGAGTGATAAGAACATACTCTCCAAAGTCTCTGGTTCAAAATCTCTAGTTCAAAGTCTCTGTCTCAAATCATTCATTCATTCATTCATTATTCATTGAAGTCAGGCACTGTCTCAAATCAAAGAGAAGTTTCTAGTGGCTTTAAAGCTAAATAATGATCTGAAATAAAGTGTAAAGCCAAGTCTAGCAGAAAACGAATGATACAGAAAATGTAATGTTTTGAAGCAGCAACAGCTCCCATAAGAAGTGAAGGTGGTTTCTGTGTACAAATAAGATTCACTGAGCTGTGGATGAATGTGTGGTTTCACCCAGTTCTAATACAGATATCTGATTACATCATTTTAAATTAATTGTATTTGTTTTTTCATATCTGTGCATGTACAAACGATATAATTTAACTACTGAACACTTATACTAAAATATCTGTCAGGACAACACAGTGGCCTACTACTTTTGCTACAGCTGAATTTTGCTTATCAGAAAAAAAAACAACACACAAGGAAAAGGTACATTTTAACACTTTTATTTTTTTGTTTTCCCTTTATTCCTTGTTCTTTGTTGGTTCCACATTGGGTTGTATGACAAAAGTGGTCTGGATTCATGAGAAAGACAGACTTTGGTCTTAAGATAACCTCCAGATTAATTAATAAAATAAAAAACATCTCTATATTATCACTTAATATAGTCCATGCTGGACTATTAGCATGGAGCACTAAAGCCAACGACTGAGGGCACAAGGACGGCTTACTGTCTATTCTCCAATGACTGAATGACTTGATTATAAATAAGTCATAGGGCCTCATGCAAGAAAATTTTTGTATTCCTAAATCCTACATCTCTCTTTTTTCTGTGAGGTTTGTTCCTACTAGTGTTCCATGTCATATTCAGCAAACTCCCTTAACTACATACACTTGTTGTAAATTGCTTGTTTCAACTTGATGAATGCCATCTGTTCATGAATATGTGCGCATTCATAAGATGAGATCATTACAGTAGCATAAGCAATGCCCTTGAGAAACTTGTTACATAAGCCTACCTGTTCTGCTCCACTTGTGGGCAAGTTTCATTCACAAAAGTGACAACCAAGAGTAAAAAAAGGAATTTCACACCACGGAATGTTGGAAATCAGCAGACGAAAACATAATACATTTATCATTGTCAGTAGTGGTGTTAGGCAAAATGAAAAAATTTGAAAATATTAATATAATACTGTCAACAGTGTCATCAGAGTAGAGCCACACTGAAAGAAATAGGGAATGGTTTTAATGAAGTTAGATGACAAAAAATGTCTTGCTTAAGCAAAGCAGTCCATGACGAAAATAGGAGGCAGTCGAGGAGAGGTAACAGTCATGGAGATACATTCCATTACAGGTGGCGTCACATTGACAGGTTTTATGATGAGAATGTTTTCCTAGACATCGACTTGCAAAAAGTTGCAGCTGTTGGAGTATCACAATTTTCAACTACTTAACTGTATAATGCCAATAAAATCTGAAAAAAGATGTCAAACCTCTCAGTAAACTGGCAGCCATGGTGTACACATCACGCTAATTTGGTGAAAAGAATATACATTTTTATTAAGTTTGATTTATTTGTTTTAATTATTTGATTTAAATAACATTTTTACAAAGTACAAAGTACTCTACAGAGTTTTTAACTGGTTATGAAACAGTCTCAATGTAACACCAATGCCTCTGTTGGGGATTGGACCCCTGAAACTGGTTGTTGGGATGATTGACCACTACAGGGTTCCGGTCAGAGAGCACAGAAGCGTCAGTTTGATTTAAGCCCTTTACTTGTAGAATTGAAACAGTACAAGTTCTACAAACGGTATAGCATAGTGCTGCATATTTCTACAGTTTATCGTCAGTGACTTCTGCACCGGTAGCAACAGCAGAAACATAACGGAGCATAACATAACATGAGCGGAATGTGAAGGAAACGTAAATTCAAAATAAAGGTCTGAGAACGTGAAGAATTCTCAACACCCTCTATATGACCTACATAAGCAAACGAGACCAACAGCGAGAAGATTGGCAATTTCTATTAGTTTCTAATAGTTATTCTTAATGCCTGCCACCGTTGTGTTTTTCCGCAAAATCAGACAAAACGGTGCTGGGGTTTGCGCTGGCTGAATTCGAGTTGCTTTAGCTGCTAACTGAAGGTCTGTCTCCAGAGTTGCCGCCTGCTCTCCTCCTGGAGAAGTAGTCTCCTCGTGGCGGGGAGTGAAGCAGAGGGAACATGTAACCTACCGTTAGGTGAAACACTACCGCCTTTGTCCACAGGGACCGTCAAAATGAACACAAAATGAAAAGTTCTGTTGAGCTGCTTTAAACTCAAAATTCATTCAGATTACGGCAGTATAATGCTTTCCACTGTGGCGAAAGGCAGAGTATATCTGGATCACTCATAAATTTCATTCATATCAAAGAAAAAATTGTAAATGAGAAAACTTGTGAATGAGACAAATTCTCTGAAATCACTCGTATGTGCCACTTCAGAATAAATCTGTTTATACGAGTGTTTTTTGCTTGAGGCCTACTGTTATACAATTTTGCCTTTATGTTTATTCCCTTTAAATTTGATTTTGCATCTATCTGCTTGTCTTGGTATAGTACATTAAAGCTGAAGTCGGTAGGATTGAGAAGAGAGTGGACCTAGCTTGAAAATTTGAACGAGTACAACTTCCAGGTCCCTCCCACTCTCTCTCTGCTGCGCTCCAGCTCGTCTCCAAAGCCCCTCCCCGCAGAGTTGCTCGGTCTAATTCTTTCTTTTTTCTGTTTTTCTTCATTGGTCTTCTTCTGTTTACTTGTCTTTGTCCTGTAAACTGTTGTTGACAAAGGAGGGATTGTGATTGCCATTGCGTCCGCTCACTGAAGATACAGAGCTTGACCGAGTTAGCGCATGTGTGGGGGAGGGGAGCTGCCTGCAGCGTGTGCAGGAGCAGTGATTGACACTCCTGGCTCTGGTTGGTTGTTTTGATTCGGGCACGGTGGATTCTTGCAAATAGCATTGGGGCAGTAGGTGGAGCCAGAGGAGCCTGATTTTTTTTCACAGATTATCTGTCTCATGTACTACTGTCAGGACATAGTGACAGTTTTAGCAAATATGGCCAAAAGTTATTTTTATACAGGTTGCCTACTTCTGCTTTAAAAGGCTGGACAAAAATCTTTATTTGGTTTGCTATTCTATTGAAGAGCTCCACAATCCAATCCCAGAATGTACACTTCTTTCCATATTAGTGCTGGCAAAGTGAGCCAAACATTTCTGAATCTAACTTACATAAACTATCTCCTGGTGCTTCTAAGCTGCAGAACAAGAATGTAAGTCAATGACCCAAACATGGAGCCAATTACACAGCAGCAGTGCCATCTAGAGGCTACTTAAAAGATTACACAGCGGAGTCTGACTACTTTGTGTATGTTTTTCATTTCTTATATTAATTAATTTATTTTTGTTGAATTTTTTTTAACTTTTAATTGCACTCCACATTAGTGCACATACAGATGTACAATAACAGATCCAGATGATGGTTCCTACCTCCAGTTCAAAGATATATGAGGGCAGCTCCTTCAGGCTGTTGTCAGAGAAGTCCACCTCCTGCAGCTGAGTCCTCCAGAAGATGGAGATGGTGTTTGGAAGACTCTCGATCACATTGGAGGAAGCTTTGCATTGCTTCTGTAGGGGAGGAAAAAGAAGAATATCCATTTAATATGTGGAAACAGTCATTTTAATTCACTGACTGCTTTTTTTTATTACACATTTTGTTTGAGCAAAACCCCAAATTAAATAAATAAAACCTGTGCCCCCTTAAATGCCCATCAGCCTCAATGTGATGAATGCAAATTTTAGCTGTTATTAGATTTTGAATATTTCGGTAAATATCTTTATATATATCAATATTAAGATTTAGAAAATAAAGAAAATTTTGTCCATGTAGCCCATCTCTAGTTACTCTGCACAATCCACAATCAAGGCTTTAAGCCTGTCCATTCTCTTGCCAAAGTTCTCCCCTAACTTATGTATAAGTCTTGTGTTATTTTATATTTTTCTTATTGTAAACAAATCCCAGGAAAAGATCAAAAGCAACACGTGTTAGTCTGTCTCTCAATACTCTGTCACTCTTCTGTCCTGTCTAAGAAGTCTAAAAAGGCATCAAAACCCAGAACAATGCCAATAATAAAAGAAGTATTACATACATTTGTGGAATGAAATAAAATGTTCAAAACATTTTGTGTGAGCATTCATTGTCATATTATCTTTGGCATGGTAGAAAAGACTTGATGTAACACTGATAGGCAGTCAGAATGCATGACTTAGTGTAACAATCTCTTATATGACATCTATTACAAACTAATTGTGGTTAATTACTAAATGGGTTTCTTATAGATGGCAAACTAAGTGTACTATTAAACAATTATTAAAATATGTCAAATAAACTCCATACAGTAATAGCTAGGATATCAAACATGAACAACAGCAACTGGAGTATTCTATTTTGATTTAAAGAAAAATCCTCTAAAATCAGCAGATAACAAACAGGAAGTGGATCATTATCAGTCTGGTTCCTTACCAGTGGACAAGCCCAGGGGTCAGGGAAGGTGCTCAGTTTGTTCCTGCACACACTGAGGAAGCGCAGGGATTTCAAACAGTGCATGAATGCCATAGGCAGACTGGTCAGACAGTTATCGGAAACATCCAGCTCCTCCAGCTTACGAAGACCGATCCAGTTAGTAGCTGACAGAGTGGAATTAAAGAACACAACCAAATTCTAAATCAGTTGTTACTCTAAATCAGTTTGTATTTGTTTTTAAATGGTAAAATGGTAAATTTAATGGCAAATATATGGCAACCTCCATTTATCTGACATAAAGTGTTTAAATGGACAAACAGATGAGTAGTGCTAAACCAATGAGCTGTTTAAGCGATCAACAGTAATTTAATGAAAAACTATTCATTCATTCATTCATTGTTAAAAGACATTTTTCAAGCAAGAAATGCAAAATATTCTCTGTTCCCTCCTCCCCAATGTGATATTCTGCTTTTCTCTCTTTGATATCATTGTAAACAAAATATGTTTCGGACTGGTGGTCGGGCATTACATTGCCTTGGACTCTGTGATGAAACTGTGATGGACATTTTTCACTATTTTCAGAATCCAAAATTTGTCGACAACTGATGATAAAAGATAATCTTTGGCTGTCACCCTACAGATGAGTGGAGTTTGTCTGGCTTCTGTTTTTTACAGTCACTTTTTTATTGGTCCATTTATAGAATGACTTACAAGTGACCACCATCATCAACACGAAAAACCTGATAAAAATCAGAGTTTAAAAATACAATTTGCAGCACAAACACTCTTTTTAACTGTCTCCTCATTTGTATCTCTACTGAGCTAATCAGTGTTCTCTAGCAGCAGGACACAGAAAATCAGTTCAGAAACTGGTAAATTGATTTAAAAAAAAATTAAAAACCAACGAGCCTTCGAAATATTGAGTGACACTGAAACACAGCTTCAGCCATGCAGGTTTCCATGACTCATGTGAAGATTTGCTAGCTGATTTAAAATGCTAATTCATCCCTCTAGTTGGGTGTCAGGATATGCTTATGTCGAGTGCATCTGTTGCACTGCATCTGAAACAACAAGCAAAGCTGTCATCTTTGGTTGGCTCTTCATTTATGCTCCATACTTGATGTTGCCCTTGCAGCTCTTAAACCAGCTCTTTCAAAATGCCCTTGACATGCAACTGACTACAATTCAGTTTAAAAAAATCTTTAAACCTGTATTAAATCTTTATTCAAATGTTCTTCCTACATACAAACAATAGCTATATATAAGCTGAGTAGGAACATACTTGCAGGGATGTCAAACAAGACAGTGAGCTGGTTCTTGGCAGCAGAAAGCCTCTGGATGTGGGTCAGATGGAGAAGTCCGGGTGGCAAACTGGTGAGCTGGTTCTGAGATAGATTTACCTGCTGTAAACTGAAGCACAGGAGAGAGGGAGGCTGAGAGGGTGGGAGCTGATAGTTTCCTCTACAGACATGGCCGAAAATATTACCCTTAGTAGTATACTAACTTAATAGTACCCTTCCACCTTTTAAAAAACTGTTTTTTCTAAACTGACAGAAGTATATCATATCATCATTCTTTATTTCACACTGAATATAACTGAAATTTTTGTAATATATAGAATATAGAATTACTTTATTAACCCCTTTTGGGAAAGTAAATGTTTTCACTCATTGTTTTTAAAATTTACACATATTGGCCCGAAATATAAACATGCACACACACAGGACCCAAGACAGAGAGATGGTAGAGTGATGGGGCTGCCATGTAACAGCGCCCCTCGAACAGTTAGGGGTTCAGTGCCTTGCTCAAGGGCACCAAGAGGTGAACTGGCACCTCTGGACACTCCATACTGTGGTCCTTGCTGGATTTGAACCTGCCACCCTCCAGTTCCCAAGCCAAGTCCCTACAGACAGAGCAACTTAATGTTTTGTAGCACAGCCTGTGGAGGCAATAACTGCATATCAAGTGCTTTCTGTAACTTTGAATAAGGTTTCAACACTGCTTTTTGATGTATGTTTGGTGTCATTATCCTTCTGCAAGACCCATGGCCTGTGACTAAGACATAGATTTCTGACACTGGGCTGATCTGCAAATGGATATTGGACTTCCTCACAAACAGACCCCAGACAGTTCGTATTGGCAGTCACACCTCCTCCACTCTGGTGCTCAACATTTAAGCCCCCCAGGGCTGTGTGCTCAGCCCCCTCCTGTTCACGCTGTGCACCTACCACTGCAATCCCCAACATGGAGAGAACTCTGTTGTGAAGTTAGCAGACAACACCACCATCATCGGCCAGATTTCAAACAGTGATGAGACTTCATATCGGGAGGAAATCAACAATCTTACAGAGTTGTGCACAGAGAACAACCTACTGTTCAACATCAGAAAAACCAAGAAGCTGATCATTGATTTTAGAAATAAAGAGGCGAAGACACACACCCCTGTCTACATCAGTGGAGCTGAGGTGGAGCAAGTGAACAGTTTCAAATTCCTGGGAATCAGCATCACAAAGAACCTGTCATGGTCACCTCACATTTCCACCCTGGTTAAGAAAGCTCAGAAATGGCTGTATTTCTGAAGGAAACTTAAGACAGAAAAGTTCCCATGCCAAGTTCTTGTCAGCATTTACAGAGGAGCAATAGAAAGCATCCTGACTGGAAACATTACAAATTGGCATGGTGTGTGTATGGCCCAGGACAGGAGGGGTCTGCAACGGGTGATTAAAACTGCTCAGAACATCATTTGTTGCATGAGAAATAAAGAAATAAAGAAAAAGAAAAAAAAGCTGCTTATAGTGATCACGTCTGTCCGGGTCAAATTGATCACTTTAAGCGGATGATCACTATAACCACTTTTTTTTCTCTTTTTCTTTATTTCTCAAGCAGATTATTGACGTTCATATATTTATTACATGAATATAGGCTTAAGTAATGAAACGGACAGCTTCGCTATTTACTGGGGCATTACGTGACAGGGCGGCTACAAGTACAGGTGCTTTCCCTGTGTTAGGGAAAAGAGAGAGAGAGTGAGAAGTGACTCTCTTCTGTGTGTGTGTGTGTGTGTGTGTGAAAAAACACCGGCGGACACCGTGAAGCGCATGCTTCCATGGGTTGTTAAGTTACAGTAGTCAGCAGAAAGTGTCCAGATAAGCTCAGGTTCAAGTAAAGCGGTTGTGAAAAGGGCCATGTATTGTGTTCGCTGCATTGAGAGCATAGAGCACCTGTTTTATGCAACGTTATCACGACGTCTCCCGACCATTCTTCAAAGCAGAGTTTGCCCGGACTGCAGAGGCTAGTTACCAGCTAACTGACGAAGCAGGCTAAAGCCAATTGAATTAGCCTAAAGAAACCAGAGGTCTCCCAACTACGGTTTGGAGGACCGAAGCTGGAAAGGTAACACCCATGCGCATTCGTTTTCTGTCTCCATCACCAGCAGCTGACTGTTTCTCGTTGTTTGACTCGACTACACAAGGTCGCCTGAGGAACACCAAGTTTCGCTGCTGCATCTCGTTGGCTCATTTTTGGCAGTTTGTCATAAGCTTTGAGGAAACTATGTTTTTCATTGAGAGAAAATGACTTTCTTTTTCCCGTCATGACTTCAATGTGCACGCCACACCAGCCTCAGGTAGCCATCTGGAAGCAGACAGGTTACTGTGAGGCAAAATACCATGGGAGTAAAGTAAAAAAAATAGAATTACCATAGTTTTAAAATGTTTTCCATATGTTGTCATGGATGAAAAGACCCAAAATGAACACTTTAAGCGGACTACTTGATTACTATAAGCGAATTTCTCTGTCTCATCTGTTGTCCATGTTGCCCCACTCTACTCTTTATCCAAATAACAACAGAAGTGGACCGAAAGTGATTGGCTGGGAGAGAGAGGCTGACAAAAGTAATACCCAACCGCAGTGGGCTGGGAGCCACTCGCCTGGGCCAGTCAGCCACACAGCACTTGGTTATTTTTATTTAAGCGGGGGCTGGGCTTATTTAAAAATATGTAGATTTTGCGTTGCAT
>NTHP01000336.1:228394-243657 GCA_003416845.1 Oplegnathus fasciatus
GTTTTCATTCAGACAGTGACGGATGGTGTGACTTGAAAACATTGTACCTTGAACTTGAAGATCAGCTTGGATCTGTTTTGAAGTTTTCCTTGGTTCTTTGTCAATCATTCGAGCTATCTTTCTGTTTTCCTCTTGCGACCACGTCCAGAGATGTTGGCTACAGTCCCATGGGCCTTAAGCTTGTTAATAATATTGGAAACAGTGGTCACAGGAACATCAAGCTCTTTGGAGATGGTATTGTTGCCTGTACACGGACTATGCCAGCTATTAGGACTGAACCATTAATCAAATTCAAACCGACTTTGCGATGTAATATAACGCAATTTTCAAATCGCAAGCTGCAATTAAAAAAAAGAACCAGAGGGTAGGATGGGAGCCAGAGCCTTCAGCTATCAAGCTCCTCTTCTGTGGAATCAGATCCCAGTGTCAGTTCGGGGGGGCAGACACCCTCTCCACATTTAAGAGTAGGCTTAAAACTTTCCTCTTTGATGAAACTTATAGTTAGGGCTGGCTCAGGTGAGCCCTGAACCATCCCTTAGTTATACTGCTATAGGCATAGACTGCTGGGAGATTTCCCATGATGCACTGAGCTCCTCTCTCCTCCTCTCCCTCTCCTTCTGTACTCATTCATGTCCCATTAATGCATGTTACCAACTTTGTATCTTCCCCGGAGTTTCTGTGCTTTCTCATTTCGCAGGTTCCTGTGGATCGTTGTTGCAGATCGCCTGCTTGACCCCCACTGCTACTATTATTATTATTATTATTATTATTAATTGTTGGGTCTCTATAAATAACATTATTAAGAGTACGGTCTAGACCTGCTCTATATGTAAAGTGTCGTGAGATGACTTTTGTTGTGATTTGGCGCGATATAAATAAAATTTAACTGAATTGAATTGAAACACCTGGCCCCGTGGCTTCACGTGCACACACGCTGCCCTACGCTCCATGTGACATATGCGAGTGAGAGTAGATGAAGAAAACAACTTATAAAATGCTGTAATTTAAGGCAATGTAAAATTGCTCAAAATATATTTCTATTTTATGTTTTTCATACTTTAGTCTATACACATCTACTCTGCATTTCAGATTGAAATATTGTACCTTTTACTCCACTATGTTTATCTGACAGATATAGTTACTGGTTACGCTGCAGATTAAGATTTTTGAAACCTATAATGAGCATATATGAAACAAAATAAATTAAACTATTCAACATTATATAAAGTAGTTCAGATGAGCTCCATCTTGACCAGATACAAGAAATGCTACTTGCATGTTAATGCATCAGTGATAATAATCCAATGATAAACAGTAATAATACAATATTGACAGAGGCCATTCTCATTCATAATGAGTGCTTTTTTACTTTAAGTAGGCTGACTACCACACGGCAGGGATCACTGACCGAAATGTTCGAGAGTATAACTCCTTATGAACAAGATTCAAAACGGCACCGCGAAATGACACAGGCGATGCAATCCACGTTTACATATTGCATGTTTACAACGAGGCTTTGAACTATCTAAATATTTAGTGGTAGCCATAGTCAGTGTGCACTTTAGTTTGTGTGAGTTGTTACAACACTGTTACGACGTTAAGGCGAGCGCATGGAAGGAACATCTACTGGCAGCAGTGTGACGACGGCTTCTCAGAAATTCCCATAAAATATAATACAGAGCTGCCAAGTCTCACGCTTTGACCGTGAGACTCACGCATATCAACCAGTTAACACGCTCACACACCATACCTCGTATTTCTCACACTGACAATCCCCAAAATAAGTAAATATATAGTTCCTCCTGTGACGTAGTCTAGCAAGTTTGTGAGGGAGGTGAGTCTCTCCAGGTGTGAGAGAGAAGTGCCTGCTCGGTGCCGCAGCCACAGAAAAGTACATGCTATTAATGGTAGTTAAGTAACTTTTGTCAGCCATAAAGTGTCTGGATAAGATCAGGCTGCAGCATCATAGTTACCGAAAGGCCGTGTGTTGTGTTCTGTGCTACAGAAAAGAAAAAAAAAGTCTCCGTTCTATGGCGTCTAGTCAGCAGCGACAAGCCAGGCTGAAGTCAGTTAAAATAAAACCAGTTCAGAGCCGCGGATCTGGAAAGGTAACATATGCAATCACGTTAATCACGGAGTCAGGCTCTGGTAACGTTAACGTTAGAGTAACACACCCGTTGCAAAGCAATGACAACCGCGTACGTATTGATAAAGTCAATCGCAGAATGTTTTGTTCTCTTTTCTGATTATCAAAACACTCTACACAGACTGAGTCAGAAAAACGAGAGACATCCCGCAGATAGAAACGAATGAAAGAGCAGGGAGTTCATAGATCATTAGAATAGTTATAATTAGAATTAGAATGAGTTCTCTTACAAATAATACATCTTAAGGTATGAGTGGAAAGTTTTGTTCTTGCAACTGCATTTATAGCATTTTTTTAGTCAAACGGAGCTTAACCATGTCATGTGATATGCTACCTCAGTACACTTTAAGAACAAATATTATTGGGACCACTACAGAACACTGCAGATGAACATTCAATATCCAGGAATTCCCATTATAGACACGACCGCTGACTGCCTGTAACAATTTGGCCACAATATAGCACATTGACCGTACACAGTCCAGCCATATACTAGGTTTTGATCTAGTCTTGTTAAAATCTTAATCTGCAGTGTAACCAGTAACTATATCTGTCAGATAAACATAGTGGAGTAAAAGGTACAATATTTTAATCTGAAATGCAGAGTAGATGTGTATAGAATAAAGTATGAAAAACATAAAATGGAAATACTCAAGTACATCACACTTGATATTGATTCACATCACACTGTGGACAGAAAACATGCAAACTGTTGAGTATTACTTTAAACTCTCAATTTAAACCAAGGATAATGGCAATAATAACATACCCATTCCACACGTGTGAAATCAGATCACCATGTTGAACTGGAATCAATTCAGAGAGGAGCTTCCAGTAGGCAAACAATGTGGTATTGATATATTTCCAATTGTAAAACAAATGTAATTAACTGAAAGACATCCATCATATCCAAGATGGAAGACACTCACTAGCTGCTATCCTGGTGTTGTGTGAAAATATATTTGTGTCAGCTGCATCTAGACCAGACAACCTCCTGCTATGTGTACCTGGAGCAGATGACCTCCTGGGAGTTGTCAGCAGCTGGCAGCTCTTTCAGCAGGTTATTAGAAAGATCTAGAGTCTGCAGGTGGATGAGACCCCAGGGTACCACAGAGGGCAGAGCAGACAGGCTGTTGGATGACAGATCCAGATGGTTGATACGTGAGGAGACATCCATGAACCAGTCCAGCTCCAACCAGGGCAGCTGTAGACCACTCCAACACACAGTGACAGTCTGCACACACACAAAGAGAGTATTATATCATGAAGAGGGCTGAGAACAACATAGATTTACCCAGGTCTATCTAACTAGCTTTGTAACCAGCTAATCTAGCTAGTATTATGAATTTAATTACAATACATTGTAATGCTTAACTTTATATCAAAGTGCATATGTGAACATCTTCCCATTAAACCAGAAACCCAAAATTTCCTCACATATTTTGACACTGGGAAGTATACAGTATGATAACCCCATTTTAAAGAATGTCGTAGTTTTAAAGCTTTTTGAAATTAATTAAGCCAATTTATTTTTGTTAAATTGAAGGCAATTTCAACTAGTGCTATGACATACAGTACACAAACAAATTGTTTTTTATTACTGTATTTGCTTAATATTTTTTCATAAGCAAAAATTCCTTGAAGCTGCACTTAAATTTGATTTAGTTTTTAATAGTCCTAAAATTTCAAATCCAGTCTACTCGAGATCAATTGAAAACCAAATGAGAGGTACGTATGTAACTATGGTTCTATGAATTCTGGATGACCGCAAGAGGCAGTGCTAAACACTGGATGTTATCCATCTCATGCATGCACAGGTCCTGATGTAGGATGTAAGACGTAGCTTATATAAGCCCAAGTCATCATGAAAGATGTCCCTACAGAATCTTCTCGCCAAGATTGCCAAGACTGACAGAGAACTCTGGCAGTAATCTGGGCGAAATCACAGCCACATAGAACCTCCGGGTAGAACATAGAGCAAAGAGTGCAAAAACCGCTGTATTATTGGCACAGAGGAACTCTCAGGTACCTCTTTGTGAGCTCTACATCACTCCAAAAATATCTTCCACCTGTTGGCATAAAGTGCCCTGGTGGAGGGTGCTCTTGAGTCCATAATGGTTTGGATTACCACCTGGTCACATGCCCTTAGGAGTGAGTCGGGTCCCTCAGGGGCCCTACCCATTGCTGCAGGTATTCCGGGCTTGGATACCAGATGTGGTCTCCCAGTTGCACCATTGAACTCCGTCCAGAAGCCGGTGAATCCCCAGGAACCAGGGCCTCCCTGGCCAGTTCGGGGCGACGAACAGGAGTCTGTGGTTTCCTTTCCAAGTGGAAATGGTGGGAAGGCATGGAGGAGGCGATCTGGCCATGGGTGTGCCAGGGCGTCCTGTCCCATCAGACTTGTTGTCTCGATCAGGGAGAACTAAAGAGGGCAGTGTGTTGAGGACTCAGAGGCAAACAGGTCCACCTCTGCTGTGCCATATTTACACCATATTTCCTCTACCACCTTCAGGTGGAGTCTCCACTTCCCCAAGGGAGGTTTCTGGTGGGAGAAAAACTCTGCCACTACATTCTATGGCCCTGGCAAGTACATGGCCCTGCTGTCGGTAGTTTGGTGAGAAAGAGATTTGGGGTCTGGCCAACATTTGTGGAGCTTGTATGGCTGGGAGGGCAGCACAGAAAAAGTAGCCTGCGGCTGGACCCGCCTAAAGAATGCACTGGCCAGAGTGCCTACCGTTGGGGCCTCATCCAAGCCTAAGCACACCAGTGCCATATGGACCACTGGCTTAACTATGGCTGGGGGAATTACCGAGCCTGCCCTGGACCTGCTTCACGTCCACTGGGAACAGGTGTTGGAAGCATGGGTGGAAGCCTCTACTTCTCCCTGTCCAGGCCTATCCTTGCAGAACTGGCTGTAGGAAGCCATCATAGACAGGGTATCCTCATCCCATTCTAGTGGGGTAGGGGTCAGGCTGTCCACCCGGGATGCAGTCCCCTTGCCTGGCGGAAGGTTAAGGAGCAAATCTTTAATCTCAGCAAATTCTGAGGTGAGGCAAGTGCAATCACTTAGCCCAGTGACAATAACTTTAAAGTTAGAGACCCGCAAATAGGATCCTCTTAAAAGAGTAACTTACTTTAAATCTAACAACAGGGGGATACTTACTTTGCTAGCCTAGCTTCAGAGCTGGAAAAGACACCTGTGTTACCTGTCACCTATCAGTAACGTTAGGAGCTGAGAGTACCGGCGAAAACACTGGTCTGACAGGTAAGAGTTCCAAGCTATGCGGTTGCAGGGTCCTAGCGAAAAGTGACTAACTCACTATCTCTCTTTTTTCTCAACCTGTATTCACAGATTACCTGTGAGAAAATACAAGTGGACATCTTTCATGATGATGTGGGCTTATAACCTATACGCTATGTCTTACACCCTACATCATCCCCAGTCACATGTGACTTTGCTGATATCAAATACTCAACCTGCAAGAGACAGATAACATTCTTAAGCACTGCCTCTGGCAGTCATGAAGAATGAAATAGAAAAAAACTTTTTTGTATGTAAATACTGCACTTTGTTTAGTGATTTTTTAATTTTGTTTTCAATTCAATTTACTCATTTTTATTTCCACAGACAGGTTCCCAATTTGCACACAATTAAGGATGATGTGTGTGCTGCAGGGGGGAGGAAACTCATCACCACAATATCATAATAGCTTGAATATGGACATTTTCATTATTGAGAGATATAAACTTGCTGAAAACTTATAAAATGACTTCTTGGAGGTAAATTTGTATGTTTCCAAAACTACATGCCACAGTTGACAGGCATCTGCCAGCTATTGTAACATGATACATGGATGTCCAGTGAGAAATTGCAGCTACAAGCAGTAATATTACTAACCCAGACTACATAAAGTTAGTACTACATGTAGTGAGTGAAAATGAAAATGAACTGTGTTTCCCAAACCATCAACAGGCACAAACACTCCCCTCACAAAAGTAACGTTAACATTAAAAAAGGTTATTCAGCTTCAACATCATCTGTAAATTAGTATCTTTACATGCACATTAATCCATGTTATGTCTTATCACGATTTTAATCATATTCAGGACCTGATATAGAACATAACTTGGGTATTAATATCCCTGTATAATTCTCAGGTTTCTGTTCATCTGTGCAGGAGAGTCTTTGACTCAACTTCCCAGACAGTCTCTGTCATTTCTAACTCGCCTTTGCCTAAAAACAACCCTCATCCAAAGCCATCAGTCTGCACCTCTATCAGCTGTCAAAGGTCACACACCTAAACTCCTCATGTTGATTTCCTTGTAAGCTGTCTTTCATTCTGCATTGTTTTCTACCCTCAGGCATCCCACAAACGCCCAGAAACCCATCTCTTAGAAGAGACTTTTGGTGTAATAGTGCAATGAATTTATATCATGTTCAAATTGCCTAAATTGTTGTATTGTTGTTGTTTGAGCAGAACACAGTGGTGATATACAGCTCCCTAAGGTTTGTCAAAATCCTGCAGAGCTCTTTGAGAGATCGTCTGTCAGAGTTCATTGTTGGGGTCAAAAGCAAAAGAGGAATGAGAAAATGTTAAAAAAAAAAAAAAACCCTGATTAACGATGGCGCTCCCCTCTGACAGCCTCACATTTATCGATTCAGAAACACATTATCATTGTCCTTATGTTTCCAGAACACAAACCTCCTCTCCTTCTTCGTTGGAGGTTTCCTGTAGTTTGAGTCTGAGGAGGTGTTTGCTGAAGGCCGGATGGTCAGTCAGGGTGTATGAGGAGAATCCTGCTCCGTTCTGTAGCAGGAAGCGAGCTATCTCCTCATTACCTGCAACACAAAACACAGTACTCACTCCACTACTCCGCCACTCTCTGTTCACAGTACCAGAGGTGGACACAGTGCTCACTCAGTATCTGCCACCAGTAATGTTTCAGCATTTCTATACATATACATGGCTTTAGATGTTTCTAAAATGTGCTTTTGTCTTACTGTTGTTCAGCATTTGAAGATTTCATTGTCCAAAGTTATGGATTTTGTCATCTGAAGTGCAGTACTGTCATCTTTGCACCTTCATTCAAATTCTTCTGAGGCTAACCCTGTGGAGAACCAGCAGTAGGCAGCAGCAGGAACTGCTAACAGCCAATTCAGCATACTTAAATACTTAATGGTGCCAATTTGCTTAAAGCAGAAGTAGGTAACCTGTATAAAAATACCTTTTAGTGATATTTGCTAAAACTGTCACTATGTCCTGACAGTAGTACATGAGACAGATAATCTGTGAAAAAATCATGCTCCTCTGGCTCCACCTACTGAGTATGTGTCAATCACTGCTCCTGCACACGCTGTGGGGCAGCTCCCCTACCCCACGCATGCGCTAACCATGAATGTATTATTAGAACTAGATAATATAATTAGATAATATAATACATCCATGGCGCTAACTCAGTCAAACTCCGTGTCTGCAATGAGCGGACACAATGGTGGACAAACAACCACCAAACAACCAAGCAATGAGAAACTGCCCATCCCTCCTTTGTCAACAACAGCTTACATGACAAACACAAGTAAACAGAAGAAGACCAGTGAAAAAAAGAATTAGACCGAGTGACTCTGCGGGGAGGGGCTTAAGAGATGAGCTGGAGTGCAGGGGTGACAGAGGGGGAGGGACCTGGAAGTTGTACTTGTTCAAATTTTCAATTTAAGTCCACTCTCTTCTCAATCCTACCGACTTCAGCTTTAAATGTAAACAAATACAGTTTAAAAAAATAGGGCTCAAGTTGAGGCCACATCTAAGCTTAAAGCGCACACAGAGGCATTTATGCTCAATGCGCTATCCGTTACAGCATTCTCATAAACGCCATGGGGCGTACAAACAAAACATTCTGTGAAGAAGCAAAAAGTCAACGAGTGTTACCAACGCCCTAACAAATGTATTCTAATGAAACAAAATTTGAATATACTGTAAACAATTTGATTCTGCTGGCAAAATATTTTTAATCAAATTTAGATTTTGAAGATCTCCTGCTTGTTTTTGAGGCTGTAACTGTCATGGTCTCCACCTCTACTCCAGTTTTGCCCTGTGTTTCTGCGTGTTCCTTGCCCTCTTGTCTCCTGTGGTTCCCATGTGTGTCTCTCTGTGTTTGTTTGCATGGGCGTGGCTACTCCTTCCTGCTCCTGAGCTCCAGTGGTTGGCACACCTTCACGTCATCATCTCATCAGCTGCGGCAGTATTATCAGTCTTCGCCAGATCGTTCCATCACCTCACCTCACCGGTAGCTAATGCTCTCAGGCCAACTCTAGATTTGCTTTGTTCCTTGTGACTATCCCTGTGCTAATGTTGTTTTTCCTGTGCTCCAGATTCACTCTCACCTGCCAGCCTGCTCTCTCAGCTAAACAGCCACCTGCTTACTCTCCACCGCCATACCCTGCTCATCTTCCCTGTCTGGTCAGCCACTGTGTCATCCTCTCCTCAAGACCACTCTTTCTGTCCTGCACGCCTGAGCCCACATCTCCCCGGTTCCACCTGCCATCATTCACCTTTTAAGTTTGGCCATAAACCTTTTAAAACTTGTGTGCTGCATTTGGGTCTGCTCGAAGAACAGTAGCAAGAATGGTTTAAAGGGGTATTAAAATAATTCACCTATCAGGAATCAGTATTTATACTAAATAACAGAATTCAACTTGCATTAAATTCACCTTAGGGCACCACCCTTGAAAGAGGGAAAATTGATAGCCAATTAATTCATTTAGTTTCACAAAAGGTTGCCACAGAGTTCTGGACTTCTGTACAGTGACCATAATACTTCATACACACAAACCACATGATCAAGTTCTTCATAAATGAAAGGTTTATTAAACTACTAACTACACACACAACTAACAACTACGGAACATACAGATGAGTGAATAAACACAACCATGAATAAATGCAATGAATACAGCGATGAATAATTAATGAATGAGGACCACGTATACCAGATAATGCAGAAAATGATTCTCTTGACAAGATGTATTAATTTATGGAAACACAGCTACGTGGATGAAGACTTGAGCATTAACCAGTGAAATCATCCTGATGCACCATTCAGCAGCTGAGAGGTTGTTAGGAAGCCTGAGTGAAATACTTTGAGCAGTTTCATATTATTACTATAGTGAAGGGAGATCGTACTTACGACCTAACACTTCTTAACTACTTTTAGTAATCTATAGCATCAACCCCAAGCACATGGAAAAGAAACCTTTCACCTGGTGGTTCAGATGGCCAGGGCAGAAGTTGCTCTGGAGGGGAAGAAGAGAACCAGTGCAGTTTCCTGTGTGGGCCACTCTGGGGCATGCTCAGATGCGGTCAATGGGCATTTTTGGGCCCTCTCAATCCCAGGTGGTGACACAGCTTGATTCGGGTGTCTCTCCCAGCGGCCGGCAGGGTGATAACAACTTCACACACCCCCACTTGGAGTGCTAGAGACACAGTGGCAGAGTTGGTCACAGTTCTGACTTTTCTGACTTTTAGCATGGCAGAAACGCAGGCGTTGAGCAGTCAGACTGGAACATGTTTCTCTCAGAAGAATTTCTTCTTTTCAAAGTTTGCTGGATGCCGGCATTCAGCACACCTATGAGTCGGGCTTCAGCTCATAGGCAAAAGGGTCAAAAGCAAGCAAAAAGAGGGGTCTGGAGAAGCATCTAAGGAAGAGAAGTCTAAGCCAAAAAGATAAGATAAGATATACTTTATTTTCCCTGAGGGGAAATTTGCCTTGGGCAATAGTGCTACATACAGCTGCCATCACATAGTACATTATATAACATAATATAAGACATAACTGACAAAACAATCAAAACAGTACAGTAGTGCAACAAACCACAAAAACAATTTACAACCACAAGATGAAGAAAACATTGCACAACCTTGTGATAAAAGGTCACAATACATAGGCATTATGAAATATAAGGAATAAAATCATAGAGTCATTAGTTGTAGTGCATAGAGTGAGGCTAAACAAAATGATCGAAACTCCCATCGAAGTGCAACATCGCCCTCCACAGCCTCCATAACACAGGAGGCGCAATACTAGATAAGGGCGAAAGGTGTGTCAGTGCACCGTTCCAAATTAAATACTGTCATGCTGTTCTGGCCCACACCTCATACTCTACAGTCCTAGGAAGATATTTTTGCCTGGCACAAATCACCACAAAAATTACCCACCCATCATTCCAACATGTCACACAATAAAAATGAAAGTAGAGCTTATCATTCCCTCTAATGTCGCAAAATCACATCAGAATTGCAACACCAGTCACAATTTTCTACAAGGTTGTTCTGCCCTAGTAAGAGCTTAGA
Organism: Oplegnathus fasciatus; assembly: GCA_003416845.1. Classification (NCBI taxonomy): domain Eukaryota; kingdom Metazoa; phylum Chordata; class Actinopteri; order Centrarchiformes; family Oplegnathidae; genus Oplegnathus; species Oplegnathus fasciatus. Next base: position 238,889 of record NTHP01000336.1, read on the forward strand.
GCAACAGTGCCTCCTTATTTATAAGACACTACATCAGTGAAGATTGTTCTGAATGTGTGTTGAGTAGTATTGTAGAAGTTGGGAGGAAAGAGAGCCTAAAGCGTTTGTAAGCTTTAAGGGGTTGGAAAAATAAAAGGTTGATTAATCTACCAAAAGGGGAAGAGAGGAGAGCTTTTGGCTTCCTCTTGTTTTGTAGTCTGTAAAAGGTGCGACGGTGATGCACGGACTGTGTGGGCGTCTCCAAAGGCACCTGCTATTTTAAAGAAAGAATTATATTCAATTTTTCACTCTATTGTACAATTGACACACACATATAGGCCCGAAATAGAGAGATGTTAGAGTGATGGGCTGCCTCTAGCAGTAGCTCGGCAGAGCCCAGGAGGTGAACCGGCTACCAGTCCACACTCTGTACTGTGATCAGTGTTGGATGTGAACCGGCCACCCTCCGGTTCCCAAGCCAGTCCCTACGGACTGAGTTACTGCCTCCCTATTCATGTATATGCTGCAGCACAAAATGCAAAAGGGCTGGCTGAAGTTGAATATAGATGGGAGGGTGTGGTGAAAATATACTCTCAGCCAGTCACATCATTGGTCTCATTGCTCTGAAACAGCAGTGCTAATCACAAGGAAGTATGACAACAATAGCTATGGTTGACAATCATATTGTTGTCGGATAATGCAGAGTGGCGCAATGTGAACACACAGCACCACAAATCTGTAGCCATAGGCATATGGTGTTTCTTTTTATTCAATTTGTTCAATGATGATAGAAATAAATAATAAAAAAAGTTGATGAAGCTTTTTATATGCTAACGATCTAGTTTTAATTCTGCTGTCATACGTCATATGCCATACTTTCTATGTCATAAATGGTCACATCATGTCATAAAATGTGACACAACAGCATTTGCACGGTTATGCACATCAAGAATAAAACACGAAATATGCTAAAAAGAAAGCTGGACAGGAGGCAATGACACACAGGATTGATGAGCTGCTGATGTAAAATGGTTCATTTACATTTTAAGCATTATACTGTTATTGCTGCACATTTGTTCCAAGTATTTAGTTTGCTCTTGTTTGCTCATCAATGTGGCAGCAGATTAACGTTGCGCCAAAACCAGATGTGGTTTGTCTATTCTCAGCGCAAAGTCTAAGACCCAATTTTTTTCGCTTCCCACTGCCTCATTTGAATGAGTTTCCCACCTGTTCACCGTGCGCTCTGCAATCGGCACCAAATGGTTGGAGAGCTGCTTGCGCTGGCTGTTGCGCCAAAGTGCCAATTTACTTACAGTACACAGAGAAATAAAGAATTTTTTTTTCTATATGATCACCATTATATGGAGCCCCCCAAGGGTCACAGTGAAATTTTTTTGAGGACTACTTTCGCGTTACCTCACAATATGTTTTGCGTCCTCTCACAATACTTTTGCATTACCTTGCAATACTTTTGCATACCTCACAGTACTTCTCTTCATTCCTTCTGGCCATATGTCTATTTCTGCTCAGCTGCTTCCAGCACAACGCCCCAGTATGGATCAGCTCATATATATAAGTATGTCATCAATATCTGTAAAATAAGTAAATTTGGCAACTTTACTTAAATCTAGGGTTGCAAAGGTGAGTACACCCTTGAGTCAATCTAACAAGTATGTAATAATCTAGTACTAAGTATGTCCTCCCTTACTTTTAAGCACTGCACTGACCCTTCTTGGCATCAAGTGTACAAGTTCATGACATATTGTCCCATCTATCCTGTTCCACTCCTGGAGGATGACGTCCCTGAGTGCCTTGATGAAACATCAACAACTTTTTCATATCAATAGGGTTGAGGTCGGGTGACATTCTTGGCCACAACATCACTTCCACCTTGTTCTTCCTTAAGAATGCAGCAGTGGCCTTGGAAGAATGTTTAGGGTCATTGTCATGTTGAAAAAATACCCGACGACCCAGGGTGTGGAGAGATTTTGCAGTACATCTGCGAATTCATGATGCCATCAATGAAGTACATTTCCCCCACACCTTCAGCACTATACAACCCCATGTAAGAGCTTCATCACCACCATACTTCACTGTCAGGACTATGCACTTTTCACTGTACACCTCCCGGTTTCGATGCCGTACATTTTGGATGCCATCAGATCCAAAAAGATTGACTTTGGTCTCATCAGACCAGAGTACGGATTCCCAAAAGTCTTCACCTTTGTCAATATGGGCCTTGGAAAAGGCTAAACAGGCTTTCTTGTGCTTTGGGTTCAGCAGTGTCTTCCAGCGTGGATGACAACCATGGATTCCACTTCTATTCAGGGTGCGTCTACTGTGCGAGATGAAACAGTCGCTCCAGTTTGGCTTTCCATAACTTTTGCCAGCTCTACGGCACTTGCTTGCAGATTCTCCTGCTCTTTTCTCAGCAAACCTCGCTCATTATGAGGTGAAAGCTTATGGCGACGACCTGGGCATTTCCATCCTTTTGAAGTCCATCTTTTTTGAATTTCTGTATCACTATTGCTACTGTGTTCTGGCTTAAAGTCGTAATCTCGAAGATTTTAATTTCGCTGTCTTTCGCGGCACCTATGGCAATAATTGGTAATTGCAGGTGTGTTTTCGGACCTCACTTCAGTTTCAGTTTCCTCGTTTGTAGTCGTCCTTTTCTTTGTTTATTCAACCATAGTAACTAACCGTTTACTCACAATGTTAGCAGAGACCGGAAAAAACAGTATGCCGCTTCACACACAGGTGAGTTGAAGAGCGAGACTGTTGCGTTAAAAGCCTTGTTAAAAGCCTAACTGTGTGTCGCTTGTGATTTTTCCAGGAAAGTTGCTCCCAACACCCCAGTCATAGCACTGCAAATGCAAGGGCTTTAATCAGTGGGCCATAGACTCAGTCACTATTGTGTTGCCTCATTCAGCGATAGACAGTGACTTAACAGACGTTTATTTAAATGAAAATCTTAAAGATATATCTGAATGATTTGCTAATCCTCTGGTACCCTTGTCCTTTTCTGTGCAATGAAATAATTCTCTTTCTCAAGTCTCCAAACAATTCTCTCCCATGTCATCATATCCTTTATTTAACCAGGTAAAAGTCTAATTGAGATTAAAATCTCTTTTTCAAGAGTGACCTGGCAAAGAAAGCAGCATACACATTGTTACAACAATAAACAAAAAGCAATATAAACAGACAAATACAACTGTCACACACTACAAATGAGCCAACACAATATCCAGTTAATATGAAATAAGATCAAGGGCAAAAATGATGCAGAAGCAGGTACAAGTTCTAAAAAGATTTCCGTGAGAGTTTAGCAGCAATCACAGTGACCAAGAGTACTGTTTTCCTGATCTTTTAAAATTGACCTAAATTCCCCCATAGTAATCAGCTCTGACAATTTCAGGTCCTTCTGTGGTGCTATTGTTGTCAGCATTTAAGTCTGAGAATGATTCAATGGGTTAAGTACCACTTTAATTGTCAACAAATTGAGTGGGATGGTTCAACAGACTCATCAGGTGATCAATTGTCCTTAACACGCGCCAAAAATACATTTTATTAAGTGTTGTTTTGGAACTTTCAGGATGGTTTACTCATTTTTGCAACATGGCCTTTCACCATTTTGACTAAATAATATTTTCCTGTATAGTATTAACATATGTCATTGGTAACTGATAAATGGGAGTTGCAGGAACATTACATCATATAGGACCCCAAATATGTCTTATTTGTAAAGACAAATGAATTTGTTAGGTTTAAGAGAGGGTGCACTCTTATGCTGTATACTGTATCAGCATACAAATGTGTACACATCTGGTACATCGTCTCCTTATGAGGTTAAAAATATGGGGTGCTTTCCATTTAGCTAACTATACTTCCTCCCTTCCTCGGTCTTTAGTCCTCCGGCTCCTGACCAGGAAATTTATCGAGTTCCACCATCATTAAGGATGTTCAATCCCTTAATTGTGTCTTGGATGAGACAAGGAGCAAGGAGAGAGGAGGCTCCCGGAGGAGTCTGGAGCAAGGAACGACAGGTGTAGCTACTGTAAGACGCAAGGAGGAGACACAAGTGAAGGAAACAAGGAGCCATGTTAGCTGAGCGGAAAGCACCCATGGTAAAGACAATTAAAAGTATTTTCAGGACACAAATAGAGCAGTTGGATACTTTTTGAAGGCACTGTAGAAGTAATGTTTTTTTGATTTGAGGATTTTGTATCAGTAAAGCAGCAAATCAAAAATGCAGTCTCCATGTTCCCACCATCTGCTGTGTTCTCAGTACAGATAATGTCTAGTGTTCATTCATGTGTCTGTCTCCCTACCGGCTCGCACAGCAGCGTACAGCGGCAGCCCAGTGATGACAGCAAACTCATCGCTGTGGATGGCACAGTCCTTGGCATCAGCATCGTAGCTGTGGACCAGCAGCCTGACCACATTCAGGTGACCCTGCTGGCAAGATGTGGCCAGCATCCAGTTCAGCAAGTCTCTCCTCAGACACGGACCTGAGAGGAAGCCAGAGACACAACACCAGTCAGAGGAGATTAGTCCAAGGACAACCAGATAGACTGCACTGCAGAGATTCCTTTAGTCCAGTAACCAATCTGGCAGAGTTTCAAACTGGGAGAGATGATTTAAAAGTGTTTTTATGCATGATGCATTAACTTTCCATGAGGACCTGACCTTGAGTTGAGACTCTGAGTTGTGCCTCATCAGAATCAGAATCAGCTTTATTGGCAAGGTATGTGGACACATACAAGGAATTTGACTCCGGTTTTTCTTTGCTC
>NTHP01000336.1:251752-263364 GCA_003416845.1 Oplegnathus fasciatus
TAGCATGACTTTAGATTTGTCTGCATTTAACACCAACTTAAGCTGAGTTAAATGGGACTGAACAACATCAAAGGCAGATTGCAGAAATTCAAGGGTTTGTACTACTGAAGGGGATGAGCAATAGATAACTGTATCATCTGCATAAAAATGGAATGCTGCATTTGATAAATTATCGCAAAGATTATTTACATATATGGAGAACAGCAACGGTCCTAGTATGGAACCCTGAGGCACGCCTTTTGATACAGGGAGGAAGGAAGAGGAAGACCCAGCAAACTGGACACATTGCGTTCTAGCTGCCAAGTAATTGGGAAACCAACTTACAGCATGCCCAGATAAGCCANGTCTATCTGCCAAGGTGACATGGTCAACGGTGTCAAAAGCCTTGGACAAATCAATAAAAAGAGCTGCACAATATTTTTTGCAGTCCAGTGCATCAATAATGTCATACACCACTTTAATAGCAGCGGTTATTGTGCTGTGTTGTTTTCTAAAACCCGACTGATGTTGTGATAAAATACCATTTGAGTCTAAAAATTCTTTAAGTTGTTCACTTACAAACTTTTCAAGTATTTTAGCTAAAACACATAATTTAGAAATTGGCCTGTAGTTGTTAACAGCTGAGGGATCCCCTCCTTTCAGCAAAGGGAGAACATAGGCAGATTTCCATATGTTGGGAATCTCATTGTTGGAAAGAGTAATATTAAAAATATGAGTCAGAGGTTCTGTCCACAGCTAACTTAAGAAAGTAGGGATCAAGCTTGTCAGGACCTGCAGATATGTTAGGATCCAGTTGCTTTAAGGCTCTATGGACCTCTATCACATCAAGAGGGGTAAAATTAAATGGTTGAACTGCAGGATTATTTGAGGGTGGTGAAGAGTGAGCCCTCTGCTCATTAGTCTGTTTTGGATCTGGATGTATAGACTCAAATAAGGAACCTGAAGAAACAAAATGTTCATTAAAGCAGTTAAGAATGGCTGATTTGTCAGAGTACATGAGTCTTTTACAATACAGGCTGGCAACTCATTTGTAGTTATGTTCCCAAATGAAGATTTTATTACTTTCCAAATTTTCTTAGGATCATTTAAGTTATTAGTAGTTTTAAAAAGGTAGAACCCAGATTTAGCCTTTTTGATGATTATTAAAATATAAATTATAAAAAGTATAAATTATGTGTGAGGAGTGAAAATTGAGGGATTGGGAGCAGGTTTAAGAGAAAAATTTCAGACGATTTTAAACCTCCTCTACACTCTAGTGATGATGTCACCTACTCTAATTCTGAACATTTCACCAATACTTCAGACAAAGTTGAATATTTTTAAATGTTTTAATGGGATTTGAAAAGTTGAATAATATCCAGAATGCCCGAAAGATTTGGAACATTTTGATGTTTGAATGGAGTTAAAATCAATTCAGGTTACCATCTTCCTATAAACTGCATTAGCGATTATACAACATGGAACAAGAAGTGGCTGGTATCTTTCATCAAAGCCCAGGTTTACACCAATATAGTGAGTCATCGACAAATTAGTCACTTTCACGCAGAAAAAATTTGTCATGTAAATGATCATGGAACAGCTGTCTTTGGTCCAATAATATTAAAACAATAAACAAAAAAAGAGCATTTCCCTTTTTTAAACATAACTCAATTAACTTTACTCTGTCGCTGTTGTTGCATTCCATTGACCTATTTCACTGTTTTAGTGATATGATGTTGCCAAAAGCGCTCATGCGGTGTAATGGCCTTGTCAACTTTTTCTGAGCTCTGCGTGGTTCTCTCCAGAATTCTCTCAAAAGTATTGCAGCAGTCCTTTTTTTACATTTTGCAACGTTGCCACAGTGTTGTGATAGCATTTTTGTCAGCCATGACAAAAAGGCCATTCACAGAAATTGGCTGCTTGCACTAGCTAAGCCTTGGCTAGCAATGAAATGATAATAGCCACCATTACCACCCAAGGAGCTGAGCTACTATGCAAAGTTACCACATTTTTGGATGACATGAGGAAATCTATAGTCGATTTGACTTGATTGATGCACGCTTGCCCACCCTTCAAAATGATCCCTGGGAGGCTGAACGCTGAATGGATACTTTAGATGAGGCGGTGGTTGGCCAAATTACAAAGCTAGGGGTTACACGTAAAGAGCTACCGGCAGACAATAGCCTCCTGAAGGCCAAGGTGAATGATCTGGTGGGCCGTTCGCGTCAGCTAAACATGAGAATTAAGGGCATCAAGGAGAGAGCAGAAAACAGTTGCCGCACTGATTTTGTGTCTCGTCTGATTCCGGAGCTGCCTGGCGACAGTAACAACAAGCCAGTCAAGATTGGCAGAGCTCTCCACAGCCTACATATACACAACCCAGGTGATAGCACACTGGCAGTCCTTCAACCAGAATTTATTTTTATTTGATGATGATGACGCATGCAAGCAAGGAGCAGCTCATCGATCTGACAGCATCTTTTTAAGCCCTGTGTGGTGTCGTTTCGGCTGCACTAGACTCGGAAATAAAGCCTCATTGTAGCTACCCAATAAATCTCAACAAGAAAGACGACTGTAAAAACGACATATTTTTGAGGAGTGTGTGTACTAGCACTATCCTGTTGTGGCCATGGATTTCTGCAATGCCTCACGGTCCTAGCGTCTCATATCTATCAAAACCCATGACAGACTCATCGTGCCAAAACTGTTGGAAATACCTAGCATAAACGCCACGGAGACAAAGGAGGTGAAGGAGAAAGATACTCCTTGGGGGAGACGATGCTATTAGCACCGTGAACAGTGAAAGGATCATCACAGCTATCCAAGTGCCATGGTCAATGATATAACTCGACTTTTCTCCCAGGTATTGTCTAACCACACAGGAATCAAACAGGTTATTGTACACGTGGGAGCCGTTGACACCAGTAAAGGGGAATCAGAGCTGCTAAAACAAGATTTCCCTAAACTTTTTAACAGACTTGATGAGCTTGAAATGCAATCATTTATCAGTGGGCCTCTTCCAAAAATTGACAGAAAGATAAATAAATTCAGCCACCTACTTGCATTGAATATGTGGTTCTCTAATGTCTGTGAGTCTTAAGGGATACATTTTATTGATAACTTCAACCTGTTTTGGGAACATGATGATCTCTTCAAAGGGTCCCCACCTAAATGGACGTGGACTTAGACTTCTACACTGTCTGAGGCCCCAAAAAATGTCTTGCCCTACTCTCCACCAGCCCTCTCTGTGGATCCCCCTTCCACACTCCCCCCACCTCTACCCAGGACTCACCCACCTCTATCCCATCGTTCAGCATTTAACACCATAGTTCCCTCCAGGCTCATCACAAAACTCAAGGACCTGGGATTAAACACTCTGCTGTGCAAGTGGGTCCCTGACAGGAAGATCCCAGGTGGTGAGGGCGGGTGGACACACTGGGAAGGAACTATGCCCCCCTTAACATCAACGGGGCCTCGATGAAGAGGGTGGACAGCTTCACCTTCACCTTGGTGTCCACATCACCTGGGCGCTGCATACTGACTCTGCAGTGAGGAAGGTAAGGCAGAGACTGTTTCACGTTAGACGCTTGAGGAAATTCTGGATATCCCCTCAGATACTAAGGAATTTCTACTCCTGCACAATTGAGAGCGTCCTGACGGGGAACATCACTGTCTGGTATGGGAACAGCACCAAACAGGACGCAAGGCCCTGCAAAGAGTGTTTCGTTCGGCTCAACGTATCAGGCGGCGCTCTACCCTGCCTAAAAGACATTTACACCAGGCGGTGTAAGACTAAGGTTAGGAAAATCATTAAAGATACTAACCACCCGGATAACGGCCTTTTCTCCCTGCTGCGGTTGAGAAGAAGATACCGGATACACCAGGCCAGCATTGAGAGGCTCAGGAAGAGCTTCTACCCTCAGGCCACTAGGATCCTAAACGAGGACACTGCCTAAGAATTGCCCTAAGACTATTTTTTCAAAACATATTTTTATAAAGCATTTTGCAAAGCAGAAAAAAAACAACACACGACAATACACAGACACAATAAACCAACACAAAATACAGATAACGAAACAAAATAAAGGGAGAAGAAACAGACCGAGATTAAAAACAAACAAACAAAGGCAGTTCAGGGAGCCTGTAGTGGACAGCCATTCTTACATTTGGAAAGCTTGATACACTTTACACATCATGCTAAGCTTCAATTCCCCATCCTTTTTCCAGGCCAGTTCTATCAGTCCCGACTTCATCCTTTGAGATTTAGTGGCTCCCAGGTATTCAAAGAAGGGGTCCCAGATCTGGTAGAATAAAAGGGTTTATCTTTCAAGGCTGTGGAGAAAGCTTCAAAGGGGATGATACCAGTCACAGTATTCAGCCACTGATTTGGAGTGGGAGCCTTATCAGTGATCCACATAACCAGGATACATTTCCAAGCAGAGTGCAGCAGAGTATGCAAAAGGTGTCTGTTACAAAGATCAACAGGTAACTCATCATTTAGCCCCAGCAGACAAGTCCTTGCACCTAGATGTAACGGGCGTTTAAAAATTAATATGAGGACAGCTCGACAAACAATGAAAAAATGAACCAACAGCAGATTGATATTTAGTACATAGATCTGATAGATCTGGATTCATTCTGTGCCTGGCTTCAGTAGTAATATAAAGCTTGTGTAAAATCTTAAAATGCCTCTCCCAGGATGAATTAGATGCTAGGACACTAGAAGGCTGGCTGCACAAGTCATTCCAGGCCTCAGGTTCTATTATAGTGCCCAGATCAGATTCCCACTTGCCTTTAACTTAACTCAGAGTTGTCCGCCTTGAGGCTGCAAAGTGTCTTATAAAGCCATTTGGTAATGAATTTAAGCTATATATTATCTACCAACAGAGACTCTATAGGAGAGATAGCTAGTCCACCAGTGAATTCTTTTAACTTGGGACAGAATAAAATTCCCAACCTGTAGAAATTTAAGGAAACCATCATTGACGACACCAAACTTGCTTCTTTCTTGCTGAAATGTGAGGATCGAGCCACCCTGAACCATGTCTCCGACTACTCTGATGCCCCTGCGGCTCCAATCAGCAAGTCCAGCCCGAAGGCCAGGAGGGAAGTCAGGGTTTTCATGAAGAGGAATTAATAAAGAAAAACAATTAGTGTATCCTTCTAGTTTCCTCACTTGTGACCATATATGCAACATATTTTTTAAAACAATGTTTTCTTTAATCAGTATTGAAACTTTTCCAGGAGAGATATATAACACTTTCCATAGAGGGATTCTATCTGAAGAAGCTGATTCCAAACTGAGCCAGGTAGAATTAGGGTCATCTATTAACCATTTCAAAAGAAATTTGAACTGTGCAGCCAATTGGTAAAATGAAAATGACGGTGCTGCTAAGCCACCACGCTTAGCGGGTAGACAAAGAAAGCTGTATCTTTTTTTTTTTTTTTTGNNTTTTTTGCAAAATATTTTTATTGAAAAAGGTATTAAATGACCTAACAATGAGCTTATCGATGTACATTTAGAATTTTAACATAAAAAAGAAAAACAGTAATAAAGAACACTCAAACTGTACACATGAAATAAAGAACAGAAGAAAAAACAACAAAAGTACAAAAAAACAAATACACAAACATTCACCCACCCCACCCTGGCTCATTTAAGGTGAAGAGTGTACATACACACAACAAAATTTAACAAGCCAGCTCTTAGTCTGGCAGGACCTGCAAATCTGTAAAATACGACAGAAAAGGTTGCCATTTGTGAAAGAACTTGCCAGTATTTCCTCTCATTGTATATTTAATTTTTTCAAGTTTAAGAAAAAACACAGTATCTTTAAGCCACTGTGAAACAGAGGGAGGGTTAGGAGATTTCCACTGTAGGAGAAGGCGACGTCTGGCTAATAAAGACGTAAAATTGATCATTTCTTTTTGCACAGAATTTAACTGACCTGACTCATCTGGGGTCCCAAATATGGCAATCAATGGGTAGGGCTGTAGATGTATTCCCATTATGTCAGACATTATATTGAAATAACCGGACCAAAAATGATGTAACCATGTGGGTTCAAACATCTATCACATTTATCCTCTACCTCATGATAAATTCCAGACAGTCTTGATTCAGAAAAATGGACCTTATGTATAACCTTAAAATGAATGAGTACCAGACGAGCACAAGATGAAACGGTGCTTAGTCCACCTACAACTTTCTCCCACCACTCCTTACTAAGTTGAAGTCTCAACTCTCCCTCCCAAGCAGCCCTTATTTTAGAGTTGGAATGATCGCAAAGATCCAGAATGCGGTTATACATCTCTGAAACAATCCCTCTTCGTTGTGTCTTGAAAGTCAGCAAACCATCCCATGATTTTTGAAGAGTTAAAGAGGGAAAATTGGAAAAACATTTAGAAACAAAGTGTCTAACTTGGAGGTACCCAAAAAGATGGTTTACAGGCAATCCATACAGTAATGACAAATTGGTAAAGCTGTTAAAAATACCATCTGAATACGAATCAAGGACACATTGTATACCTTTGTTATGCCATATTAAAAAAGTAGAATCCAAATATGAAGGAGGAAACAGATGATTATTACATAACGGACATAACAGAGATGCCACTACAAATTTGAAATGTTTCCTAAATTGATACCAAATTTTTAAAGTATTGAGCACAACAGGACTTTTGACATACATTGAAATCTTGATTTGAAGAGAGGAATATATAAGAGCAGATAAAGAGGATGAAGGACAGCAAGCTCAGGCTTCCAGTTTGCACCAAGGAAATTCGACCCAACAACGTATTTTATGGATATGTGTAGCTCAATAGTAGAATTGAAAGTTAGGTAGGGCGAGACCACAACCAAACTTACATCTTTGGAGTAATGATTTACGGACCCGTGGAGACCTCGCACCCCAAATAAAAGAGCTAATCATTTTGTCTAAGGAGTCAAAAAAAATGGTTAGGTTGGAATAAGGGAATCAAAACAAATAAAGAAATTTAGGCAAAACATTCATTTTCACAACATTAATCTTCCCAGTCAAAGAGAGAGGCAGATTGTTCCATCTCTGAAAATCTGATTTCATTTTGGTTATGAGTGGAGTAAAGTTGGTAGACAAAAGACCTGAAAATGTACGTGTCACATTAATACCAAGATACTTGAATCCAGAACGAGTGATGTTAAAGGGCTGCTGCATTAATGGGGTAACATTCACTCTTTTGAAGATTTAGTTTATATCCTGAAAAAGAACTGAACATATCCAGAGTGGACAGAATACTCGGAAGACAAGATGCAGGGTCAGTCAAATATAGCAACAAATCGTCCGCATACAATGATAATCGCTATTCAACACCATTACGGACAACACCTTTAAAAAGGGTAGAGGACCTTAATGAGATGGCCAGTGGTTCAATAGCCAAGGCGAAGAGAGATGGCGATAAAGGGAAGCCTTGACATGTCCCACGTTCTAATGCAAAGTATTCAGAGTGAATATCATTTGTTTGAACACTAGCTTGTGGCGACGTGTATAACAATCTCTGATAAACTGATAAATTTATCTCCAAAACCAAATTTTTTTAACACTGCGAAGAGGTAACCCCACTCTACCCAAAAACGCTTTTTCAGCATCCAATGAGATCACAATTTCAGGTAAATTATCAGAATGTGTTGAATTAATTATATTTAAAAGAGTACGAATGTTAAAAAATAAATGACATCCCTTAATAAAAGCACTTTGTTCCTCGGAAATAATACTAGGCAAGACTCTCTCTAAACGGAGAGCAATAGTTTTGGCCAGAACTTTCACACCAGCATTTAGTAAAGACAGAGGTCTATAAGAACCACAAGAAGTGGGATCTTTATCACTCTTCAAAAGAAGCGCTATTGAAGCTTGAGTCAGTGTGGGAGGTAACAAACCATTTTCCAAAGATTCACTGAACATCAACAGAAGTAAAGGTGCAAATTTATCAGTAGATTTCTTGAAAAACTCTATTGGAAATCCATCAGGACCTGGGGCTTTATTAGATTGTACTGCTTTAATTGAAAATTGTATTTCTTCAAGAGAAAGTGAGGCGTCCAATTCTTTTGCACGGTCAGAATCAACAGTAGGATTTCCAAGATTAGCCAGGAACTGATTCATTTTAGTAGTATCTGTAGGAAATTCAGATTTTTACAGGGAAGAATAAAATGATTTAAATGTGGCATTAATTTCCACAGGATCCGAAACAGTTATGTTAGAAACATTATTAATTTGAGGTATAAGACGTGAGGTGGACTGATGTTTCAACTGATGTGCCAGCAATCGGTTTGCTTTGTCACCTTGTTCATAAAATATACCACAAGTTTGTAATAACAGTCGCTCAGCGCTTCTGGTAGAAATGAGATCGAACTCCACCTGAAGATTAAGACGCTTCTTAAATAATTCTGGAGAGGGATCAGATGCGCATTCTTGATTGAGGCTATTAATAGCAGAATTCGCAGAATGTTTTATCTGCCAACAACAAGGAGTTGAATTTCCAAAGAGGGGGAGTAGATTTATGTATAGATAACTGAATATCTAAAAATAATGGTGCATGATCAGATATGACAATGCTTGAATAATCGGAGGAAACAACACACGAGTTGAGACTGTTATCTATAAAGAAATCATCTATTCTTGAATAAGATTGATGTACCTGAGAAAAGAAGGAGAACTTTTTGGATGAGGGATTACGAAGTCTCCAAGGGTCAACCAAACCACTCTGGGTCATGAAATCAGAGAACGATTTAGACATAGCTGATTGGGATACAGTGCGGGGACTAGAACGATCTAACACTGGGTCAAATACACAATTCAGATCACCTCCAAAAATCAACAAATAGGTATTTAAATGAGGTATATTACTAAGTAATCTATTAGCGAATTCAACATCATCGAGTTGGGTGCGTAGACATTTACTAGCAACACCTTTATTTGTATTANGATGAGTCTCCTGCAGAAACACTATGTCAGATTTAAGCCATTTCAGATGACTAAAAACCTTGGATCTTTTAGTAGGATTGCCTATACCACGTATGTTCCAACTGAGGAAACGAATAGGCGTGCCTGTACCAAGAGTGCTGGGATTCAAATTAGCAGAGCACATTTATGTGTAAATGAAAAAAGATATAAAAAAACAAATATATCCACAAAGATCCAGGATGGCTCCCCCCTCCCCCCACCCACCCATACATACCCCCACATACAGTACACAAAAACACCAAAAAAGTCTCCAAAAGGGAGACAGCAGTGCAAAAAAACGGGAAAACAATTGTTGACATTTAACTGTGGCAACAACTCGGAGAATAACCTGAGCTATACCTAAGAGATAAAATGTGTAGCTGTAGGCACAACTAATACTGGAATACCCCAGTTAGAGTTAGACATAAATGTAGTAGGATATAATATAAGGATCTGTATGAAATGAAACAATTCAAAAAGATATAAAATATAAACGCCAAACTTATACCTTGTTATACATTTGGAGGCATAATATTAGTACAAAATAAGGCATTATCACGCATCTATTTCTATTAACCGTGTGTGTGGAGGAAAAATTGCACAGAGATGTTACACACGAGAGTAAACAAATAACTGACTTAGATGTAAATGACCATCAGATGTAAACAAATACTCAAATGTAAGTTGAAGGCATAGAGTCATGACACTATTGCAAGGCATTGTGTAGAAACATCACACAATGTTCATCTTCTTGACATAGGCCTTGGCATCCTCTGCTGAAACAAAATCTTTTTCCATACCTTTATAGCTGATCCGGAGACAGGCCGGGTAGAAGAGACCATAGTGGACCCCCTCCACACTACGCAGCTGCTTCCTGACTTTGTTAAAGGCTGCCCAGGCCCAGGCCACCTTGGCAGTGTGGTCGGGAAAAACGGAGATCCTCATATCCCGCTATCGACCCGTGGACCCTCTCTTGCACGCTGTAAAACATCTGCACAGTCATTGTAGTAATGGAACCTGGCGATGATGGGACGTGGTCGCTCACCTGGTCTCGGTTTCGGCTGAGCGGATCTGTGCGCCCGGTCTAGCAGCGGCTCTTTACCCAGCTTGAACACGTCCTTAAGCAGGGTTGCGACAGTGATGGTATTGATGACCGTCTCCTCAGAAACCCCCACTATTCTTATGTTGTTACGGCACGATCTGGATTCATGGTCCTCACACTTATTTTCCAGCTTAGAAAACTCAGAAGCTAAGCGCTCAAACTTGACCTTCAGCTCAACAACGTCGTCAGAACAGGCAGAGAGCGAGTGCTCCATCTCCCCCACTGTACCTTTGAGTGGCCAACTCGGCATCCGAAGCAGCTTTGTCATTTGCTAGTTTGCTAGCTTTGTCATTTGCTACTCCTGTAGCCGTGGCTATTTCCTGTGAAGTAGGCCTCTGCCGCTGGCCCGCAGTACGAGCTCCGGTGCTTTTACTAGCCATAATAACTCGTCCAAAAGATCAAATAGCCAGCACAAAACTCACTGGGATATCTTCCCCCAAGAAAAAAATCCAAAAAACGCTGATGAATAACAGTTTTAATTGAAATCTGCGGGAGCCTCTAATCACACATCCTACTCCATTGGTTGCTCAGCAGCTCCCCCCAGAAAGCTGTATCTTAACCTAGGTTTTTTTCTGCACCAAATGATATTATGATATTATACAACTATTTATCTGTGCAAGAATTTTCTTTGACAACATAATTGGAAGCATTTGAAAGAAATTCAAGAGGCATGGGAGAATGTTCATTTTGATCAGATGGATATGGCCCATTAAGGATAGGGGTAGGCCACACCACCTATCAAGGTCATGTTTTATGGTTTGTAAGAAGGGGGCAAAGTTAAGTCTATAAAGATGTTTTAACGATGGGGAGACTTTAAAACTTAGATATGAGAAGCCTGTTGGGGACCAGCAAAATGGACATGAGATGTTAGAGTCTAACATTTGTGAGTGCCATGGCCTCACTCTTAGTAAAATTTATTTTATATCCAGAAAGAGAACCATAGTCGCTGATTAGCTTTATCAATCTGGGAATTGATTGTCTTGGAGAGTGTAGATAAATCAAAACGTCATCAGCATACAGCATGATTTTATGTTGCTGGTT
The DNA here is from genome assembly GCA_003416845.1 of Oplegnathus fasciatus. Taxonomy (NCBI): domain Eukaryota; kingdom Metazoa; phylum Chordata; class Actinopteri; order Centrarchiformes; family Oplegnathidae; genus Oplegnathus; species Oplegnathus fasciatus. Next base: position 262,850 of record NTHP01000336.1, read on the forward strand.
ATTTAAAGACATTCCTTTCATACATCTTGTCTTATGGTTGCAGCTAGGAGTTCCATAACCAAGGCAAACAACAGTTGGCTCAAGGGGCAGCCCTGCCTAGTACCCCGTTCAATACTAAAGTTACTAGATCTGAGCCCATTAGTAATTACAGCCGAGAGAGGTATAAGATCTGAATCCATTTTATAAAGTCGTCCCCCAGTCCAAATTTATGAAGCGTGGAAAAAGGTAGGGCCATTCCAGCCGATCAAAAGCTTTCTCCTCGTCAAGAGAAACAACCAAAGCCTCTGAGCTGTACATTGAGGAATGCTGAATGACACTGAGTAGTCTTCTCACATTATGAGAAGAATACCTCCCTCATATAAAACCAGTCTGATCATTAGTGATGATAGAAGGGAGGACCTTTTCTAAATAGCTCTATTGAGCCATGTATTCCTTTAGCTCTCAGTAGCAACTGCTTCATGAGCTTCTTTAATAATAAAATTCTAAATATTAGAGACAAAATTCATCACCTCCTG
>NTHP01000336.1:288998-335794 GCA_003416845.1 Oplegnathus fasciatus
CTGTACGCCAAAACAACAAGACACATGAACAGTTTCTTTCCTCAGGCTGTCACTCTGATGAACAGTCACAGAGTGTCAGGAATGATCCCTGTGCCATAACCCAGTGACACAAACATTCACTGGACCTGTAATATATCAATATATTATTATATATTCTCATTGTTTAAATATACACTGTTTTTTTATCTACATAGTAGTTTAATGTTTATGTTTACCTTGTCGAGCTTGTTGTCCTTGTTTTAAGATGTATAGTTTAATATGTATGTAAGTCTATTTCTGTGTATGTACACTGAGAGCAAAGAATAACTGGAGTCAAATTCCTTGTAAGTGTCCACATACCTGGCCAATAAAGCTGATTCTGATTCTGATGTCTGAGATATGGAAATCCTTAGCCAGTATTATGGGATGTTTAGCCTCTGCAGGCATAGATAACCTGCTCAGCCGACCACCAACTCTCAGGACACCATCTTCTAACAGTGGGCAGAGTCTATAAATGTGGCTACAACCCTTCACACTTTTACCATTTTGCAGCCTGGAGAGTTCCTCTGGAAACCCCTTCCTTTGGTAGAACCTGATGATTTCCAATTCAGCCTTCTCAATCTCCTCCACTGACAGACAACTTGGAACTGTCTCCCTCTTGAAAGTGTCCATATCCTTCTTCAATGAACACCTTTGCTGTTCCACATCTAGGTTGGGCCTATACAGCATTCGCAGCAACAACTTTCTTGACCTCAGGGTCATCTGATGAAAGTTGTTGAATATCCTCAGGGTTGACGGGCCACCCACTTTCAGGTTGAAGGAGAAAACGTGGACCTGACACCCATGTTGCATTCTTGAGAAATGCATCAACTTTCAAACCTCTGGAGGCTACATCAGCTGGGCTGCTTGCAGTGTCTACATACTTCCATTGAGAATTTCTGAGACTCTGTTGGCAACGAAGACTCTGAACCTGGAAGTCTCATTCCTGATATATTTGAGTACAGACGCACTATCCGTCCAAAACACAGAATCCTGAAGATTCATGTGCAATTCTTTCCTCCACAAGAAATCAATGCGACTTGCCATTGTGGCAGCGATGAGCTCCATTTGGGGGATGGTAACAGACTTCAATGGAGCTACTCTAGCCTTTCCCATGACAAAAGCACACAGTAGAGTAAAAAAACACAGTACAGTTCAGTAAAGAAACACAGTAGAGTCCAGTAAAGAAACACAGTAGAGGACAGTAAAGAANCCAAAACAACAAGACACATGAACAGTTTCTTTTCTCAGGCTGTCACTCTGATGAACAGTCACAGAGTGTCAGGAATGATCCCTGTGCAATAACCCAGTGACACAAACATTCACTGGACCTGTAATATATCATTATATTATTATATATTCTCATTGTTTAAATATACACTGTTTTTATCATGTAAATATCATCATTCAAACACAAAACTATGCACGCTGTGTATACTGTCACATCCACCTACCTCGTGTGTATAAAGCTACCTGTTACAGTAATCATATTTATTTCAGCATCCTTTGCACTCTGCTCCATTGCACTATTGTCTTACTGTCTACACTTGCTATTGTTGTTTTGTTTTGTTATACAGTATATATATATATATTTATACCTGTACATAGTAGTTTAATGTTTATGTTTACCTTGTCGAGCTTGTTGTCCTTGTTTTAAGATGTATAGTTTTATATGTATGTAAGTCTATTTCTGTGTATGTACACTGAGAGCAAAGAAAAACCGGAGTCAAATTCCTTGTATGTGTCCACATACCTTGCCAATAAAGCTGATTCTGATTCTGATTCAGAAAACAAGCACGTGTCTAGGTCATTCACTGTCCCTCAGGTTGTGGCATGTTGATATACACTGGGCAGCAAGACGTGCCCCATCTCCTTCTCCTAGGAGTATCAGAGTTGAACTTGTTAAAGTAAATGTTCCCTATTTCATTGAATGTTTTACATTGTAGGAGGAAGTGCATCTCCATCTCATCCTCACCTGTCCAACACTGACCACATATTCTGTTTTCTTTTGGTTGCCATGATTTTTGGAGTCTTCCTTTTTCAATTGCCAGTTTGTGGTCACTGAGCCTGTACCTGGTCAGGATCTGTCTCTGCTTTCTATCTCTGACAGTAGACAGATATTCTGCCAATTCATAATCTCTTTCTAGGGCCAGATAACATTCTAATCTACTTTGGCTTTTAGTTTCCTCTTTTCAATGTTCCAAATAGGTTTCTTTACATTGCGTTATAATTTGGTTTACTCTGATTGGTGCTTGGAAAGAAGTGTTGTTGTGAGACTGGTCAGAGTGTGTCTGGGAGGGGGCAGTTAGTCTCAGCACCAACTGACATAGGGGACTCAGCTCTTGGGTTTGGAGGGCTTTGGAATGGAGGATGTCTCGGGGGCTGGATTTAAGGTGATTAAAGAATTTGAGTGCTCTCTTCTGAATGTTAATGATCAGTGGGTATCATACAGTGGGTATCTGCCTAACTCTGCTCTACATGGATTTGTTGGTGTTTTTCTCTGTACGTGTAAAATGTATCTGCAGAATTCTGCATGTAAAGATTCTGTTGGATGTTTGTCCCAACAGGTACAGCTCTGATGACTGAGGGGACCCCATACTTCACTACCACACAGTGCAATGGGCTGGATGACACTATCAAATATTTTAAGCCAGATTTCTATGGAATTTGGAAATTATAAAATCTTCTCTTGATTGCATTTAGAGCTCTTTGAGCTTTTTCTTTTAGTTCATTCACTGCCATGTTTAAACTCCCTGATGCTGTTATGGTTATACCAAGGTAGGTATTACTCATACTATGTTCAATGATTTGATTATTTATGGTAAACTGGTATTTGTTCTCCTGACATCTGGGACGTTTTTGAAAAATCATGACATTAGTTTTCTTCATATTTACTGCCAGGGCCCAGTTCTGACAGTACTTTTCTACTATGTCCAGCTGTTGCTGTAGTCCTTGTTCAGTAGGAGACAGTAGAACAAGGTCATCAGCATAAAACAGAGACTTCACCTCTCCATCTAGGAGAGAGAGGCCAGGAGCAGCACATTGATCCAACTGAACACCAAGTTCATTTATAGACACATTTAATATAAAGTCGGACTTAAATTGCAACCCTGACGAACACCTCTTCTCTGGATGAAGAATTCAGTTTGTTTCTCTCCAATTTTAACAGCACACCTATTTTCCAAATACATTGGTTTAACCAGATCATACATTTTACCCCCATACCACAATGTAGGAGTTTGTAATAGAGCCCTTCATGCCAAATACAGTCGAAAGCTTTCTTGAAATCAATAAAACAAGTGAATATCTTACCATTTTTTGTTTGGCGTACGTGTTTGTTAATTAAAGTGTGAAGGGTATATACATGGTCGGTGGTGCAGTGTTTTGGGAGGAAGCCAATTTGATTTTTACTCAAGATGGAGTGTTCATCAAGGAAATCTCGTATTCTTTTATTTAGATATACTACAGAATAATTTACCCAGACAACTGCTGACACAGATGCCATGGTAGTGACTTGGGTCTGATTTGTCCCCACTCTTATAAATGAGCTCTTTGCACCAGATGTCAGGAAAGCATCCTGACTGTAATACAATATTGAACAACTTCAACACTGCACCCTGCATCTCTGGGGTGCTGCATTTGAACATTTCATTTTTAATGCTGTCTGGACCACAAGCTTTCCTTGGCTGGAGAAATTTTGTCTGTGTGGTCAATTCTTCCCAAGTAATTGGGAAATCAAGGGGGTGTTGGTTGTCTTTAATTGTTTCTTCTAATGTTTGGAGTTTTTCTTTCATAATACATTGATCTGAATTTATTAAATTTATTGGTATGTCTTTTCACAGATTTTCAAAATGTACTCTCCACATGTCACCATTTCAGATGGGTAATGCTTTGTGGTTGCTTTGTGTTGAAGTTGTTCCACATATTCCAGAATTGATTTTGATTAATGGCATTCTCAATATCTTCAAGTTTCACGTGGGTGTAATTTTTTTTGTTCCTAATTGTATGTTTACATTTATTTAGAATTTCATTGTACCTAATGTTTAAGGCTGGATTGTTTGGTTTCATTTGCTTTTTTTCTCAGGTCTTTTCTGATGGTCTTGCATTCTTGATCAAACCATTTGTCAGCGTTTTGCCTTTTAACAGGCTTCTGTTTTTGTTTTATGTCAGCTTTAATAGCTGCTTTATGAAATATCATATTGATATCATCAGTGGCATTGTTTACACCATCTCTGGTAGGGGCATATTGATTTTGGTCATATATTGATATGTCATTCATCACATCAGGTGAGTTCAAGGCCATGATGAATTTGTCTCCACTGTCTGGGGCCTACCTGTAAGTAGGATTTAATTTATACAGCTTACTGGGTTCCCTTTTTGGGTCACTCAGTTGACCTATACGTCAGATGGGTGACAAATTAAAGGAAAAACCAACATAAGTGTCTTAGTAAGGTGTTGGGACACCACGTGCTGCCAGAACAGCTTCAATGCATCTTGGCATGGATTCTCCAAGTCTCTGAACTCTACTGGAGGGATGAACACCATTCTTCCAAAAGATATTCCCTCATTTGGTGTTTTGATGATGGTGGTGGAGACTGCTGTCTAACACGTCGGTCCAAAATCTCCCATAGATGTTCAATTGGGTTGAGATCTGGTGACTGCGAAGGCCATAGCATATGATTCACATCATTTTCATACTCATAAAACCATTTAGTGACCCCTCGTGCCCTATGGATGGGGGCATGGCCCCCCTGGAAGAGACCACTCCCATCAGGATAGAAATGTTTCATCATAGGATGAAGGTGATCACTCAGAACAACTTTGTATTGATTTACAGTGACTCTTCCCTCCAAGGAGACAAGTGGACCCAAACCATGCCAGCAAAATGCCCACAACAGAGCCACCGGATCCCCTCACTGTAGGGGTCAAGCATTCAGGTTTTTTCTTTAATTTGGAACCCATCTGTACATATACATACATACATACATACATACATACATACGTACATACATATATATATACACACACACACATATATATATATATATATATATGTATATAGTATATTAAAAAGTCAGAAGGTTACCAAATGCTCTTTGTCACTTTCAACAGCTTCATATTTGTGCCAGGTGATTGAAGGCCCACAGACAACCACACCACAGACTTCCTCTTTTTATGAAACACTGCAGGATCACTTGTACTATGTAGTTCTGCAAAAGGATGACTTTTGCTTTGCATAAATTACATGTGTAAAAAAAATGTTAAAGTTATAATCCTTAAGATGTTCGAGAAATTAAATCCTCATTTTATAATTTCCCTATTTATGGTTATTTTTCAGCAATAGCTATTTAATGTATTTAACATTCTGTGATTTGCTTTCTCGTTCTCATTGTTAGAGTCTGCCATTTCTGCTCTGCATTCAAATTGCCTACCTAAGCACGAGGTATTCACAGGAAACAATGCATTTTTATCTCGATAACAACCTCACTGTTGACTGTTCACTGTCCTAATGCTGTATTACAGCTGTATTAAGTTACTGCTTATACTAACCCAAATTTACTACTGCTGCTAGTTCACAGTAAAAGCATTTAGCAAAACACAGGGTGGCTTTTACTGTGAAGCAGTCACAGGAGATGCAATGCGTATATTACCATGGTTAGTGCTGACTGCAACTGTTTAGACAGACAGCAGGTTCAAACACTGGTATGGCCGCAGCACGTTAAGGGCCACGCACACAGCATCTTTTGTGTTTCCCCCATATGCATATAAAAATCTCCCCCAACGCACTAAACTCACTATCTCTTTAAGCAGCCAGAGTCGGGGACAAGCAAGGATTATCAAACATCCCCAGACATTGCCACCGTTTAGAAGTCTGTTATTGGTTATTGGTCCTCCGAAAGTGCAGTTGGCGGCAACAAAGACTCCACTGCCAATCTCCCTAGCTACCGATTACAACAAAGTTCAGTGAAGACATAGAGATGACCCGGAACAGCTCAAAGGTAGGCCACTCTCAGTGACGGACTGGCCATCTGGAGCACCGTGAGTTTTCCTGGTGGGCCGCTTGACAATTGGCACCGATGCGACGCAAAATTTCCTTATTTTTAAATAACCCCAGCCACTCCTCGAATAAAAATAACCAAGTGCTGTGTGGCTGACTGCCCAGGCAGGGGGATGCCGGCCCACTGCGGTTGGGTGTTACATCTGTCAGCCTCTCTCTCCCAGCCCACTTTTGGTCCGGTCCAGTTTAATTTTACCTGGGCCCCGCCCCTTCCCCACCTCTGTTAAGTGGTAACATTTGGATAAAGACTGGAGCAAGATGGACAAACAAAAAGAGAAAAAAACGTAAAGGTGGTGCTGAAAAGTAAGGGTGCTCTGATTGATCAACAACCAATCGTTGCTGGCCGATATTTCTCTATGCACCCCTAAAATGGCTTCACCGCTCTGGCAGTTCTACCAGGTATCTGAAAAAGACAATAAATTTGCAATTTGCAAGGTGTGTTTCAAGGAAATCCTTTGTGGAGGAATGCAACCAAAACATTTCAACACCACGAACCTCATCAGACATTTGAAGGTCAGTGCTAGCTAGCTTTGACAACTCATCATATTCCTTGTCGTGATTAAGGTAGACAGAAAGCGGGGCCGTGTAGCAACTCAATCAGCACTCACTCAGCTGTCGGACCAGAACAACGCTCCGGCACTTTTTTACTCCAAGTGAGGAAACAGAATATTCTCAGTTCGCATAATCCGGTTGGAATTCATAAACATTTTTTAAGCACTTGAAGATCCAATCATCACTAAAGCGTATATCACGTAAGAGAGCCAATAAAAACAAATGGAATGGTCAAAGTTGTCATATTGACATTTACGGTGTGTTGATTGATTCACGACGTCAACTCATGCATTGGGTAACATGCAAGAAAACATTCCACCTTAAAAGTTCCGGTAGTCTTTGAGTGGATTAAATTGTTTTTTTCTCCAGTCTATAACTAGCTAACGTTAACTAGTGTGGTCAGTTAAAGCTGACTAATGTATGTAAATTTGCCACCGTAGGAACAGTGGTTACATCACCTTCGTAACAAGCCACAACTTAACCGTGTGCGTGCACACATGCGCTCCGGTACTTAAACAAATAGCACTACACCTCTGCTTTTATTCTAATTTTTATTTTATAAAATTATATTTGTTTTATTCCACAGGAAAGCTATATTTGTTAAGCTCTAAGCCGCTCACACTAACCAGTGATGGAAAGGTAACTAAGTACATTTACTCAAGTACAACACTGTACAGTTTTGAGGTACTTGTACTTTACTTGAGCGTTTCCATTTTCTGCTACTTTATACATAAATTTCAGAGGCAGATATTGTACTTTTTACTCCACTACATATATTTGATTACTTACTCGTTACTTTGCAGATTCAGAGTAATAATGCAAAACTTAATCGACAAATATATTATGTAATATTATAGATTAAGAGAAAACTTTATTTGTCTTGGGGGGACAAATTGACAGGCTACCCAGCAAATAAAGTAGTTGAAATCAGCTCCATCTTTACCAACTGCAGCATTAAAGTGATGAACATCATCCAATAATATAATACACATTATTCTGAGAGGGGTCATTCGGCATAATGAGTACTTTTACTTTTGGTGCTTTAAAGCTAGGGTAGGCAGTGTTCGGACAGAATGAAATGATTGGTCTGGCCACCTACCTGACTACCTGCGCGCACTCTGCACTCTGCACTCATTGCGCATGACCGGAGTCTTCCACAAGGCTAGGCAGCTAAAGCTAGCGAACTAGTCGCACAAGAATGGCAGAGAAAGAAAAAAAAAGACAGAAGAAGAACCATTTTTCATGCCCAGTCCGTCCCTGGCAAATCCTCCTTGCATTTATGGAAAGTCTGTTATTCACCTAACTGCAGTCATAGAGATAGGACATACGTGTACTGTATATCAAAAGGATCAGATATCCACTAAACTCTATTATCAGAAAATAGTAAATTCCACATTGTGCCAACTCACACACTCCGAAAGCGATGAGTTCACCATAACGTTACATCAATTCGCAGTCTAAATTTCCCCGCTTGTGGGCGAATTGGGGGTGGTCCCAGGAACATCAATAGCAAATACGGGATCAAATTCGAGGTTTATTAACGGCAGACACTGTGAAGCACATGATTCCATGGGTTGTTAAGTTACAGTAGTCAGGAAAAAGTGTCCAGATAAGCTCAGGTTCAAATAAAGCAGTTGTGAAAAGGGCCATGCATAGTGTTCGCTGCAACAAGTGAATAAAGCACCTGTTTTATGCAACGTTACCACAACGTCTCCTGACCATTCTTCAAAGCAGAGTTTGCCTGGACTGCAGAGGCTAGTTACCAGCTAACTGACAAGCCAGGCTAAAGCCAAATGAATTAGCCTAAAGAAACCAGAGGTTTCCCAAATACGGTTCAGAGGACCGAGGCTGAACACATGCAAGAAAACATTTCACCTCAAAAGTTGTGAAAGCCCACCAATTTCACAACTGTGTACAAATATGTGTCTAAAGCCCTTCTCATGTCAGCAGATGCTCTGAACATCTTCCGGCAGTGCAAAATAAAACTCATGCACTTTAGCACTGCTGCTGGAAAAAAGATGCCTCCCAGACACTGGGCTCCCAATGAAGCAAGAACTGCCACGGTCGCAGTCAGCATGCCACAGGTAACTCCACTCAGCAGGCTGCTCGTATTGCCACACCTGACACTGGCATGGACCCACACTCACCGAAACTCATATTTACTTACCTCAGCGGCGTGTTCAACATGCTACAAGCCAACCCGTGGCTCGCCAATAGGTGCCCCTTAACCAATTACTTGTGCTTCAAGACAAACTTGAAAAAATGTGGAGCTACTGTATCCTTTAGGCTACAACCTGCTCTGTTAAGATACATGATGAGATTTTACTAGGTGGATAGCAGCTGCTGAAACGTATGATACAGGTTAAGTTAGTAGGATCAAATGTCGTCTGCAAAATGCAGCCATAGCTGCTCCCTATTATTTTGTACTAACACATTATGGTGTAAATTCATTTATCTTGAAAAAGCAATACAATTCTTTTGATTTAAAACAAATCATACCCATATGCACAGGATCATTTCTCTTGGAAATGTGAAATTCATTCTTGCAGGTGTTGAAAAGCATCTGAAGCAACGTTTAGACCATGTCCCACTAAAATCCTCCATTAAAACACAGTACATCTGTGCTTACTTGAGTGAAATATATTCAGAGTGGGACATCAGAGTCAGATTAATGGATTCTTCTAAACACCCACTGTATTAATGAGCTCTACAGTATGGCTCTGCAGACCACACTGGTTCTTGATCACACTTGATCCAGTTCTGATGTCAGCAAACTGCTAGCAGAGTCAGAGCACAGTGCAGAGTAGCTTTAAGGCTCACTCAGTCCTACATGTGCAGCATACAAACAAGGCAGTAAGCGTTTAGCTCCTAATTCTCCTTGTTCTACTCCTCTCTCCTACTAACCTGCTCATAGAGAAGCAGCAAATCCTCTTCTTCCTCCAGCCTCCATCACATCTAAAGCTGATTGCTTTCTTTTCATGGCTTCCCTTCAGCTGCTGTGTGGCTCCTACCCATCATCCTCAGCCATCCTGGCTGTGTTCCCTGGATGATCTCCCTCCTCTCTAACCCTGTGACAGGCTGAGGAGGGAGGGAGGAGGCATGGAGGGAGAGGTAGTGGAACAGGAGGAGGGGGTAGGAGGGAGATAGAGCAGGAAATGATGCTCCTTTGTTTAAGAGCCATGGCAGCCTCTGAGCTTCCTGTCTCTCTCTCCCTCACACTGTATCTGCTCTGATCTACTGTAATTTCACATTGTGGAACCTTTATAAGATTGATCATTTGGTTTATCAAGAAAAATTCCCATCACAATTTGCTGAGTCCAAGGTGACGTCATCAAGTGTCTTGTTTTGTCCTACCAAGAGTCAAAAACCCAAAGATGATCAGTTTTGATATAAAACAGAAAAGCAGAAAATCTAAGACTTCGGAGAGGCTGCAACCAGAGAATGATCGCCATTTTTGTTTGCTAAATAACTCAAACAATTAATCAAATATAAAACTTAGCTATGAGGTAATTGAATAATCAACTAATTCACTTATCTCTGTGCATCCAGTAGACACAGTTCAAGGACAGGTTTAGGTGGTACAGGAGCAAAATTCTTGCCCATGACCTGGGGTGCAATTCCCAGCAGTGGTACCTCTAGCCTGGTCAGTGGACATTCCAGTATCTGTCATTAGGGCCCAAGCACTGAGTGGTGCGAGCCAGACAAATTGTATGTTTCGCCATGAAACAAGAAGCTGTCATAGCTCAACTGTACATTGTCCATTCTGCCCTAAACTTCATATGCTTGATAAGAGTCCAGGCCTGAAGACATCTACTTGCCAATATTGAGTCACAGCTATAGCGCCTCCTACTGGCAACATGAATTAATAAGCGCCATACTTTTACGAACTCCTCCGACCAGGTTAACCAGGTCCGCCTTAAATTTGATCAGCAAAATTTGAAGACCTTCACAATGCTAAATTGTGAAGATTTTGAGGTTTCAAGGAACGCCGTTGCCATGGTGAGGCAGACAATTTGCATGTTGCTCCATGAAAGAGGAAGCTGTTTTTGAGGGGCTAGTGATGCTCGAGAACTCACGAAACTTGGCACACACAGCAGAACCCCTAAACATTGCAAGAACGTACAGCAATTGGGTCATGCATGTTTAGCGTGCTCCGTAGTGCCCCCTAATGCGTAGCAGGCCTTAGTCAGGATAAAGTTACTCCGATGTTCACGAAATTTGGTGCACACATTGCTCTTTACATTTCAGACATATTTCACAAGTCAGCCATTTTTAATTGTGTGCATTTTTCTTGTATTTTATGCGAACATTTTGGAACTTCTGCTACAGGGTTTATTGGAATCATTTGAAATTTGGTTGGTATAACCCTCAGACTAATGTGACACTATATTGTGAAGGAATAGTTGATACCTTGAACGATGATGACATAGGTCATAAGACAACATACCATTTTAGGCATTTCACATGTATGGAACTTTTCAAACTCCTCCTAGAGGATTCAACAGATTCATTGCAAGTTTGGTTGGCATAACCTTAAGATATGTGTGATGCTAAATTGCGAAGATTTTGAGTTTTCATGGAACACAGTTGCCATGGCGAGGCAGACAATTTGCATGTTTCACCATGAAACAGGAAGCCCTTTTTTCATCTGATACGGGACTTGGGCTTGGGTGTGGCAATGTGGCTTGATAGCTCCTCCTACATAATTTCAACAAAGTAGCCCTCACGGTACATTCCATCCATATGCACAAAATTTGATAGGCAAATGTAACCTGTCCAGACTTACAAAAAAGCCTCTTGGTACCATGCGCAACAGGAAGTCCTTGTAGCAGATTGACAGGATCTACCTCAAATTTGGTCAGTGAAGTCTAAAGACCTTCAGGATGCTAATTTGAGAAGCTTTGGTGAACACCGATGCCATGGCGAGGCAGACAATTTGCATGTTTTGCCATGAAACGGGAAGTTATTGTAATTTGACTGTAGGAGGATTTCTACATGCCAATACTGAGTCGTAGTCATAGCGCCACCTACTAACAACAACAATCAAGCCTTATGTGAGAAATATGAAGGTATTATTGGAGCAAAACAACTGAGCACCTGTGACAGTGGAATTTGTAGTTGTGGAAAATAGTCACACATGTGTATCAGTAAATTTGAAGTCAGAGAAAAATGCTTCAGGAGTTGCAAACGTGTAGAACTTTTTTCTCCCACAAACACAGCACAACAGTTACACCTCCTCAGTGTCTTCATTTCAGGTGCACAAATCCTATTCTGCAAATCCCAAATTAAGAAACTCACACACTCACATTTTTGCTACAGTTGCTGCAGTGAATATGGTGCAAAACACATTCTCACACCTGTATGAAATGTGAAATATGAAAAAATGTGAAGGCATGCAATGAGAGTTGCACACCTGTAGAATCTTTTCTTACAATACATTTATTTTTCTTGGATATTTTTCTAGCACAAACACAAGTCAATAACTACAACTGCTTCAATCGGCTGCTACGAGTCTCAAATGCAGTTTTTTCGCTCACAAATGACAAGTTCCACATGCTCTGACTTTGGCACCAAATATCTCAGTGAAATGTGGAGCAAACGTATTTGTGTACCTGTAGAGACAAGTTCTGCCCTACTGTGTTGTGATTGGCTAGTACTCGTCACTTCAACGCGTCCTTGTGATTGGATGCTGGCTGTGAGCGCGACAAGTCCCGCCCTACTGTGCTGTTATTGGATGTGAGCGTGGTATAACCAAATTTTATTCATTGAACATTACGCTAGCACCTGATTCAAAACCTTAGAAAAATAAAAGTAAACTTGGATCTAATAGATATTATACAAAAGAGCTCAAGAAATGAGTGTTATTGAATCATATTTCAGTATCTTAGTTTAACTAATTTGATTGAGAAGATATGAGTGGTTGTTTTTGTTTTTTTTCTTATTCTATTAATGTACTAGCCAATCACAGCACAGCAGGGCAGGACTTTGCTCTACAGGTACACAAATAAGTTTTTCTCCACATTTCACTGAGATATTTGGTGCAAAAGTCAGAGCGCACGAACTTGTCATTTGTGAGCAAAAAAACAGCATTTGAGACTCGTAGCAGCAGACTGAAGCAGTTGTAGTCATTGACTTGTGTTTGTGCTAGAAAAATATCCAAGAAAAATAAATGTATTTGTGAGAAAATATCCCTGCAAACATTTCACTGACCCGGGGGTTGACGGCAGGTCTATGCCACGACCTCTCGCATGAAAATGGGTCGAAACGACATCCAGGTTACACCTAAACCACAGAACAGCGTGACTTCCAAAAAATTTTAATGTAATTGAGTATAAATTCATACCCTAACAGTGTTATAGAGTACTTTTATATGCAACCTGAAAGTTATGTTTGCATAATAAGCAATATAAAGTTACGCAGAATTATTGTTCCTCCAAATCCAGGAAGTATTTATTACAACCTACTGCACATGTCTTGCATCATTTGATTCAGTCACAGTTCTCGACTTTCGCAGCACAAACAGCACAACAAAGGCTTCTTTACACATTTCACACAAGATGAAGGATTCCAGCACACCAGGAGTGCAAACTGTTGGACTTTCTATGAGATGGTCTTTTTAATTAAATCATATATAGTAGCATGTGTATTGTAATTGATTATTTTACATTAAAAAGTTAATCTGAACCAATGTTGTTGTGACCTGACGTTGGTTCAACTTTCATTTTGGCTATATATTTCAACCCCCTGACGTCGTTGAGGTGTAGACGTTGAAACCACGTCTAAATGTTTGCTGGGATTCTACAGATGTGCAACTCTCATTGCATGACTTCACATATTTGATACAGGTGTGAGAATGTGTTTTGCACCATATTTACTGCAGCAACTGTAGCAAAAATGTGAGTGTGTGAGTTTCTTAATTTGTGATTTGTAGAAAAGGATTTGTGCACCTGCGATGAAGCATTTGAGGTGTAACTGTTGTGTTGTGTTTGTGGAAGAGAAAAAAATATTTGGAGTTTGCAACTCCTGAAGCATTTTTCTCTGTGACTTCAAATTCACTGATACACGTGTGACTATTTTCTACAACTATAAATTCCACTGTCACAGGTGCTCAGTTGTTTTGCTCCAATAATACCTTCATAGACAAACACCATTCATTTTACATTAAATTTATATTATGTGGTCAACACTTAATATACAGAAACATAAAATGAAATTAGTGCGTGTAAAAACTGATATTTTAACCCTTCATGCAATATCCAATATTGATGAAAATGTGTATCCATGTCAGGCAACCTCCACTAAATGTATTGCTGAATTTATAACTCACTTATGTAGCACCACTTACTGGCAACAAGAAGTGAAGAAATGGAAAGACCTTCACAATGTTAAATTGCAAAGCTTTTGAGTTTTCAAGTAACGCCATTGCCACCACGAGGCAGAACATTTGCATGTTTTGCCATGTCTACAGGTCTATATAGCATTTCTATTTTTTGTTATACTACCATTAAAAAAAGTTATTTGCTAGATTGATTTAAGTGTAACTGTTACTAAAAATACTAATACAAATAATTCATTGTGTTCACTCAGTGGACAACCAAAGAAAGATCAAGGAGTACATTCACATCTGACCAGAGACCATCTTTGAACAAAGACAGTGATTGCCATCTCTTCCAATATACTGTACAATCACAAGTTATCATGTGACTGAAGGTTCATACTTAGTTCACAAAAAAATGACACCTGCACCAGTCCCATTCACTAAATGAAGATGCAGAGATAAATATAAGATGCAGCTGAAAGCTCCAAAAAGCTAGTATGTGGCAAAGGAGCCTATTTTGTTATACATTCTGTTCCCACCCAGCTTCCATGCTCAAAGTTTCTGTCAGTTCTAAAAGAAAGAAAACTGCTCCCTCTGATCATCATTAGTTTTCGAAAAGCAGTGATTATATATTACCAAGCAATAATTGTCATACTTTAACAGAGTGCCCTTTTATGGCTGCAATAAATTAACTACACATGATCCATTGGACTTTTCTCAGTTGGATGCATTTGCGATTTTGCTATCACATAAATGAGCATATATGTAAATGCAACTAAACCCTGTGCTACTTTCAAGAAACAAAATATTATACAAAAATGGTCAAATTGGAAGAGTTCCTACAAATCCAGACCAACCCAACAAAGCAATTTCCTAATAGGTCCACCAGTCCAAATCTTATCAAACCTGTTCCAACATTCTACCTACACTGAGCCATGGGAAGGAACCACAATCACGTGGCTAGCTGATTCGGTCCATGCAGGAGCACTGAGCTGATAAGCAGTCTATGTTTGTAAGACTGTTGTGGAAAAAGTCTTTCTTCCAGCTCCGGCAGTCTTAAATGCTATACTGTATGTTACACTGTAAAACTGGTCAAATATGTGTTAAAATGCAGGTATAAGTAGGCCTGTCACAATTATGACATGATCGCCTGAATGCGATTATTTGAGCTGACTGCCAACATTTTGCGTAATCGTTAGATTCCACAATTGCAGTTGAATATTTCTATTCTTAATATATTATGTTTAATCTAGGTCTACTCTGAATAATTACAATTACATTTTATTTGTTTCTTACTTAATGCTAAAGAAATACAGGCATGTCCCCTCAGGACCAACGGCCACTTAACGACACTTTAGAGTAGTGAGTAGCTGCAGTTCCTGGAGTGGAGCTGCGCAGTTTTCCGACCGTCTTGTGGACTTTTGGAATATACAGAGGTTAACAGCTGCCTTTTCTGTCTAGTTTTTTATTTACACAAAGTTTATTTTTGCATGAGGGAAAGTGGATAAATAAACCCTTTTGCTTTAAGGAGTCGATGTGGGCTATGCGGATATACCATAAGAAACACGTGTCGACCTAAGGTTTACACACTGTACCAACTTCTAGATCCTACAGGTGTATTTTTAGCTGGGTTGAGACAAGTGAACTGTCTACCTGAGCACAAGGTTCCAATTTCAGAAATAAATCATGGAATACTGTAAAAGAGCTTGGCTGGCTACCACTATTGGGTAGGTTCTTTTGTTTCAGCTCATATGAGACCATATTTATTGCTTTCCAAAGCAAGATGATGACAGAGAGGTGCCAATAACGGTCTCTTGATTCATGGCATCCTTCTACATAGGGCTGCACAATATACAATTTCAGTATCGATATTGTGATGTGTGCATGTGCAATAGTCACATTGCAGGACGCACAGTGTTAAGTAACTGTTAAGTAACAAATTAACTCAAACACATCATGACACAACTTTTTTTGTTGCTCGATACAAAATGGAAATTTGCAAGGTTGTCATTTTCCATGACTAATCTACATGAAAAGTCCATCAGATATTACATAATTTTGTCTGATTTAAGGGTTCTTGGAGTTTGATCAGTTCCCAATGTACTCTGGTGAAGGGGTGCAGTTCGTCAATTTATCAAACAACCAAAGCAGGCCCCAATGTAAGAAACGCTTAGCATACACAACACACACACAAACTTACAGTATCCTGATCTATCTGTACATCTCTCCGACATACAGATAAATCTGTTTGTTGCTTGAGTTTGAGAGTTTTACGGTCCTCAGCCGCGCCAAGAGGCCTGATTATCTTCTACCACGCAGATTAAGCATACATTTGAACATCGTTAGAAATGGTAGATTACATGTAAATAACACAACTGCGACACACAGCTCCATTTGTAAAGTTTATTAAGAAACATGTGTTGTTTTTCCCAAATACTTCTCCACCTGTTCTCTCTCCACTTGTCCATGCCAGAGTCAGAGTCATATACATGAAACTGAAAGTGGAGGAGACCAAGTTGATTTCTGGAGGGGTGGCAGATGGCTGAACCAAGTGTGGTAGAAGTAGGAGGGGGGTTTGTTTTGTTAGAAGAGGATAGACGTTTAAAGTACCCAAATGATGAAAATTATGATTGTTAATTGTATATCTGTACATGAATAACACACTGAATGTATCTGGTGAAATTTCCTGTATTTTTTCATATCGCAATATATATCGCAGAAAAAAAAGATATCGCAATGTCAGTTTTTTACAATATCGTGCAGCCCTACTTCTACATTAAATAACTATCTTGAACCAGTTTTTTGTTACATTAGGTAGGCCTACACAACAGCTTTAGAACAAGCTATTTAAAATAAATCTAGGTGCAGCAGAGCAAGAGGTGAAACATTGTTTCAGAACGTGCATGTGTGCAAACAACATGGATTCAGACCTAGTTGCAAAGCCAAGCAATACAGCACTGATGTGTGGCATAAAATGAACAGAAAAGGACAATTAAATCATTGCAATTATTTGTGTGACAATTAATCGTCAACTAAAATTTCATGATTGTGAAAGCCTTAGGCACAAGGTGGTCAAGGTGGTCACAAGCAGAAGAAGTCAACCAGCTCAACAAGACATGTCCCCACTTCTGATGTAGACAGGAAGTTAAAAGACAAAATATAGCAACAGATCACAACAGCTTCC
The DNA here is from genome assembly GCA_003416845.1 of Oplegnathus fasciatus. Taxonomy (NCBI): domain Eukaryota; kingdom Metazoa; phylum Chordata; class Actinopteri; order Centrarchiformes; family Oplegnathidae; genus Oplegnathus; species Oplegnathus fasciatus. Next base: position 306,129 of record NTHP01000336.1, read on the forward strand.
CTGTTGCTGGGGGAAAAAAAGGTTGATAGTACACCTACTGTAATCTAATCTACCATACTCTTCATACTCATACTCACAGATTTCCTACTGTAATCCCAAATCATCTATAAATTGACTCTGTTGTCATTTACCACACAACTGTACTACAATCTACTGTAATCTGCTGGTAGACAAGCTAGAAAAGCCTTATGTGTATTCTATGAGAGTAAAACTTTCTCCGTATGTTCAGTGAGCATAGCCTGGTTCATATACAGTTAGACAGCAACAGATAAGGCTTGTGGCTCTCATAATCACGGTTTCAGTTCTCTTTTTGCTAAATTTAAGCAGTGCTGCAGTCGCTCCACAAAGCATTTCACATTTCAGTTTGCAGTCACATCCTTTCTGATGCCTCGAACACCACAGCAAGAAAACAAGGTTGTGTGTAGTGACAGAATATATAGATGGATGCGATGCAGGGAGATTACTCACTGCATTGTTGCTCCATGTTGCTGGGAGTGTCTCCAGAGTCTTGGGGGAGGCCAACAGACCAGCAGGACATTCCTACTGGAGTCACTGGTTAATCACTATCAGAGCAGAGTTCCTTCACAGAGAGATGGCTTGTCACCCTGCACAAAGACAAAGCAGCAAAGGTGAAGAACAAGCACACACACAGCTCTCTGCAGCCATACAAAAAGATTTAAAAAAATCAAAGCAGCAGAGGCTGAGGTATCCTGACTTTCTATCCACAGTATGTGTCAAGACCCTTGATAGAATTTTTTTTTCTTTTTACTGTTTCATATCTGAAATTTGTGACAAAAAATGATAAACTATCTAAAACATTTTTTAATGAAATCTATTTATTCATCTCTTTCTTTAATTTTTTATATAATTTAAATGTAATTACATTTAAATTCACTTCATTTAATTTAATTCAGAATATGATCCATAATTTATTTGGATATAATTTATAACTGAATATAATTTCATTTCATTTAGAATTTATAAATTCTGCTGGAGAAGGAGCCAGCAGAATTTTTTGCTTCAGTTTCCAAAATCCAACAGATCAGTTTCCAAATCCAGCTGATACAGCCCATAATATTTTCCTGAGAATTATGCCGCGTACTGCTTCAGCTGACAACTGTTTCTGATTGATGAAAAAGTATAAGAACAGGACTGGATGTAAATACGTAGGGGTAAACCTGTGGATGTGGGCCACACACAAAACAAGGACCACTGCAGTAGTGAATCACACATGCTAATATGGCTGTACCCGACTCAGAATTTTGTCAGTCAAATCGGATTTGGCTGTTCAATACGGCAATCAGAAAATCAATTGGCATGAGTTTCAGTGATGATTTCAACCACATTAATATAGTCAAATGCAAATGAGTCATGGAAACATCCTATTTTTTAGCATTTAAAAGTCAATAAAAAGATAGCTGCGTATGATACAAGATTTGAATTGCGGCCTATTTGAATTGCCATCATATAATGTTAGGTTACCAAATGGATTTGTCGGAATAATGAGACAGGCAGCACACACTTATTTCTGTTTAAATCAAACTCTTACAGCCTAGTTTTTTTTCCTCACATTAAAAACAACGCGTAAATGAATAAACAAATGAAACAGTTTGGTCTATATTAATCACAAGGACGACGGGCGCCGGGCAGCAGGTCTCGAGACGGACCTTCAGTTAGCGGCTGTACTATCGGGGGTCGGATCTCGGACCATCCTGACTCCCCGCCAGATCAGCAAATTTTCTGTTGCTGCCATTACACAGGTTAGACCCAGAGCCACCAGTCTGCTGTAAAAATTGGAATTTGGATTTAATCTACCTACAGAACTCAAAATGACTTGATAAAAACTTCGGTTACTTGTGTGAAATGGGTCACACAGAAAGAAGTGTGGGAAGCACAGGTATTCTCCATTTGGCTTGATGAGACCGCTGATGTGTCGCACATTGAACAGGCATCCTTTGTTGTGCATTATGTGCTTGACATGGCCATAAAGGAGCACTTCATCCAGTTGTGTAACGTACAGTCAACAACAGGGGAAAACAACAGTCAAAACGTAGTGATGAATGTACTGAGGGAAAATCATCTGAAAGTAGAAGACATCCATGGCCAGGCTTATGACGGGGCAGCCAACATGAGTGGGCCTTACAAAGGTCTTCAGCCAAGAATCCAAAGGCAAAATGAAAAAGCACTATACATCCATTGCCAAGCACATTGCTTGAATCTTGTTTTAGTGGAGTGCAAAGTAAAACGTACTTTGTGAACTTTTTAATGTAGTTGAGAAACTTAACACCTTCATCACCAACTCTCCAAAACGCCATGCAGTACTTGCGAAAACACAGTAAGCCATGAATCCAGGTCAGGGCATTCCTAAGCGACAGAAACTCTCCGATACCCAATGGAGCTGCAAAGAAAGGGCCCATAAAAACTCTTAAAAAAAGGTCCTCCCTGCTGTTATGCATTTCCTAGAGGATCTGACCAAGAGTGAGCCACCTGATGTGGCCGCAGGAGAAGCAAAGATGCAACAACAGTGTCTCTTTGAATTCATCCTATGCTTGGAAATCACATCAGCTGTATTCATGGAAACTGCAGTTGCCTCAAATGCCATCCTCCAGCTTACGCTGTTATTGATGGTGTCCAGAGAAGAATGAAGCAACTAAGGACTGAAGAGGAATTCAAAGAGATATTCCAAAATGCTAACCACTCAAGCTGAGACAGCAGACATTGAGGTGCCTGGTGTAACATTACATGTACATGTTTTTGTATTTCCTGATAGTCCATAGGCTGGAATGCAGTGTGACATCTTTCCTCTGACTGGTAGCTCTGCGTCACGTCTCCCTGCAAACTGTCTCCCTCTCCCAGGATCCCTCCCATTGAAAAGTTCAGGAAGCGGCTGTGAGCTGCACTTTATCGGAGGTTGTGAAGTTAACATTTGTGTGGACAATAAGCCACACAAAGGTGAGATTTATACCTGGTCAGAAGTTTTTCAAGCTGTTAGTTTCGGTTTTCCAAGAAGAGAGGCTTCAAAGACTGGATGTCGGTTTGGCAAATGTACATCGTACACTGTAACTTCTTCACCTCCGATGAAGAGTAGCACACAGGGATGCTATCTTATCAGCAGAGCGTAGAGCAATACCATAATGGACAGCAGACTATAGGGTAGGTAGATTCTGGCAGCCTTTCATATAATTTGGATAAAGCCGAGATTTAATCACTTTCTAATGCCATGATTGTGCTTTGGTCTCAGCTGTGTGGTGAAAACCAGGTCTCATGTACTCAGCTGCTGCTTCACAACACATCTGGTTATTGACTCACACATCATGTAACTGGTTTAATTTTCTCTGATAATAAGATCAGGAGCTTATTGGTGAAGCCTGGAAACGCTGGTCATCAACATCACTCATTATTCACATAAAAGACAGACTGCTCTCATATGTTTACTGTGACAGAGTATTCAAATATTTGCTTTTTTCTAATAAAATGATGACTTTTTCTCAAAATACTAAGACTTTATTCTCGTATTATTACGACTTTTTTTCTTGGAATATTATAACTTTATTCTCATTCAATTACAACTTTATTTTCCACTTTCTTTCCTCTGCATTACGACTAAATTTTCGCAAAGTTACGACTTTAATGTCAAAATCTCTGATTTTTTTCTCCCTCGACGTGGCCCCAAATCTCTGTAGTATTCCACTCCACACAAAAGTATAGAGTGCATGCAATGTTGGGAATTTATTAAAAGAGCATTACGCTCTGTTGTTTCCAACATTCTTTAAGTTCCTGAAAATCTATGCCATTAGCTGTGTCCACAGCCTCTGGTGAGTGTTCATTCTCAAAACTGAAGTTGGTGAAAACCAAACTCCAGAACTTGTAGACAAGAAAGACTCTGACCTACTTCTTTTTGCCATTGAGAAGGACATCCCGATTGTAAAAGATGAGGTCACTGAGATCTTCCAACACATGGTTCCCAACAGAAAGATCCACATGCAGACAAAGCCACAGAGAAAATGGCACCAACAAAAGCAGGTTAGCGAGACACAGGTTTTAAAACATTCATTTATAAATGTTGAAGTTCCTAATAAAGTAATTGTAATCATCTGCAAATAAGATGTGTTAAGTGCATGTGAATAGTTTATTCAGTTTTCGCTTTTAACATAGTCTACACTTCTTTGTCTGTGTTTCATCCTTGCATACACAAGCATGCGTGTGAATTTGTAAGTTCGACCATACAAGTTTTATGTAGCCTAGTGTGCCAATATCTGGACGAGGCATGACAATATAGTGGTGGTGACCTTTTCTTTGGCTGGACTACAGAGTGATTGAAGTTATATGATTGGTCGGTTGAGCGTTGCTCTTTCAAAATAAATAGGCGGGAACGTTAGTTACATACCGTAACACTACGAGTAAAGGCGCAGCCCTCTAAAGCTACTGCTAGTGGGTTTATCTCTTACTCGTGCAGCACTGAAGACTTTTAAGCCGCGTTTCCACCAAACACTTCGGTATAGTACCTTTGGTATAGTATATAGGCTGGTACCCTTACCCTAAACCCTAGATCTGTTTTGTGTTTCCACCACAGACAGTACTCTTAAATGTAGGCGGGGTTGTTACCGGATGGTAATAGCCGTGTCAACCACATAACGTTAAGCAGATGATTTCATTTATTTACTTGTGCCGAGCAAATGAAGCCGCATTCAAAACATTTGAACCATTCGGAGGAAAAGTTGCAAAAGTTTCAAAAAATTAAAGGATGTTTTGCTGCCTTTTCATCTTTACTAGTTAACATTACCTCGCTGTAGACTGGAGAAAAAATAAATGAGGTTTAAATGTCAATATGATGACTTTGACCATTCCATTTGTTTTTATTGCCTCTCTTGCATGACATACGCTTTAGTGATGATTGGATCTTCAAGCGCTTAAAACTGAATTTCAACCGGATTATGCGAACTGCAGATATTCTATTTCCTCACTTGGAAAAAAAAAGTGGGTGAGAGTCGTTCTGGTGTGCTCCGGCAGCACAACACCTATGCACGCAAGTAGAGTGATGATTCTGATGACCAATCAAGAGACTGCAGTATTTGTAGCACCACCTTTTAGTACCGGGTCAGTGTGCTAGGTACCTCAACATAGGGGTAACGAAGAAACGTGACGGTATGGAGTGGTTCTATTGTTACCATTCACGACTTTTGACAATGGAAACGCGAAAATAACTGTTCTAATGTGTAACAAACTGAACTGAACTGAACAGGACTGCTTGGTGGAAACGTGGCTTTAGTGTACGCTCACTTACAACGTGGGCCCCACCTCGGTCTCACCTTGTTGTGCATAACTTGAACCGAGACCGGACAGTCGGCTCCCAAACAGCTTTTTCTTCGGCTACTTAAAAGAACCGGAGTAACGGTACGTAACTGATGGTCTATTCCATACAGGCTTCGCACTCTCAGGCTATTGCTAGTGGGATAAGGGCGAAGCAGGATGTGGTCCATGCCCCACTGGGTCCATCCGGTACCCACAAGCACAAACACACACCCACTTCACATGAAACAATAACCAGTTCACACTCTGTCAATGCGTCACAGCGCATTAGCGCATCACAGTACATAGTATGCACAGAGATGGTACAGAGACGGCACAATACATGATACTGACCATGAGGGAATGGAAGATAAGATAAAACTTGCTGCTGTGAGAGGCAGAGGTGATGGTTACGCAGTGTAACAGTCCAGCACAGAGCAGAGTAGGAGATAAAACAGCTCTCCATGCACAGAGAGTAAGGGACAGCACAAAGTTTTACACCCCAAATAACAACCATTCTGACAAAATACTCAATACAGAGTGAGTCAGAAAAACTAGAGACATCCTGCAGATAGAAACGAATGAAAGAGCAGGGAGTTAATAGATCATTACAATAGTTGGAATTAGAATTAGAATAAGTTCTCTTTCAAATCAAACATCTTCAGATATGAATGGAGAGTTTTGTTCTTTCAATTGCATTTATAACAGTACACTTTCAGACAAATATTACTGGGTCCACTACAGAAAATTGCAGATGAACATTCAATATCCATCCAATTCACATTAGGCTATAGACAGACCACTGACTGCCTGTAACAATTTGGCCACAATATGACCATACAGGGCACGGTCCAGCCATACATTAGGTTTTGACTTAGTCTTATTTTTATTCAGTCACTGGGACTTAAAATATCTTTGCACCCCACCTTCTGCTAAATGCCAACTGAGATCGGCGCCATACAATGAAATATCCCTTGATTTATAAGATCCCCAATAACTTCATCTCACTTTACAGAAGAATGGTGAGTAGGCTGCTGCGCCATGTAGCAGTTTGGAAACCATTGTAAAGTTTGAGATGGTTTTTTTTTTAAAATCAGTGCCTCTTTCTGAATTATAAGAATACAGAAATAAAAAGTACTTCCTGAGAGTACGGAAAAGATACTGTACTACATTTCACAGTTCTTAACAAAAAAGGAATATATGTATTAAGATTTTTAAATACAGATTGGTTTGTTTTTCTCTTATGACAACGTCACGTAGGCTACTAGATCTAATGAAGCAAAGCGTGAGCACTTGTTGCGCTCATAGATGCAGCTAAAACACCAGACATACAATATTATGACACAAGAGATTTATCGAAGCCAACTCACCACATGATTGAGAAGTCCAGTGAGCATCACGAGACGGTTTCACAGCTTTGAAATGCTCAGCCGTGGCAGGCACAGATTACAGTTTGACACTAACGTTTTCCTGAACTTCCTGATTCCACGATGCAAACGTTCCAGATGCACTCGCGTCAAGTCAGACTAGGCTGCGGAGGCATTTCCGGTAATACCTTTCAAAATAACGCCGACTCCCAACTAACTTCAAAACAGTGCATCCACATAAAAATTTCATAATAAAACCTCGTGGGTACAAAGTCCGGCAATTCAACAGCGAGAAGTAAAGAGAGGTGAAGTAAAGTAAATTTCAGTGAATAATAAATAATGGCGGAAATAATGCAGTAGCTAAAGCACAAATCCACATATTGCAATGTTTTTAGAATTGAAATAACATATAACGAACAAAATGGGTTTAACACTAGGGTTGTAATCTGTAGTAAGTGAATTGCTTTCCAAAAAATGTCCTTATCATAAAATATTCATAACCTAGACAAGACTTATCAAAATACAGAAATACTGTAAAGACGTAAGCACACATTGTTTTTTGTAACCCCATTTACTGTAACAACAGTAGCCTATTTATAAAATGACCCTTAAATGACTGCCTTGTGAAATAATGATGTCCCTTTATAGAACAACAGGTCTCTATAAATTATCTCTCGGGTTGTAATTAGGATATTTTGCTGAAAACAGTCCCACCCTGTTTTTTACACTTAGTATGTTGGCAGTGAAGTGCTATGTGAGCTGCTTTGTTTGGTGCTACTATTGTAAGGTAAATTATTCCTAAGTTGTTCCACTGAGACTCTCCATACCTCACTGCTTTTGGCCTAGAATATCTGCCCTTTACATATACTGTTCTTTGCAAACTAGCTTAGGCTATTAATAATGTGGTATGTGGCGTTGGTCCATGCTATATATTCGTCCCTGTACAAATAAAGATTAAATAAAATAAATAAAATGTCCTGTCATGGCATGTCTATGTTCTTCACCTTTCCCCACAATCCTTGTTGTCTGAGTGTGTGTGCGTGTGTAGGCATTGAAAATGCATTCATTGAGCAAGGCTTACAAGGCTTTCTTGTATAAGAGATACATTCCTATACATCAGGTGTAAAGAATGACACACAAAGTGTATTTGACTTTCTTTATTCAGAATTTCTATTTAAATACAAAATTTATGTGAGAAAAATGCAGAGACAGACTTGTTTCTTGACAATAAACAAAACACTCAAACATATATTTTGGTTAAAAAAAAAAAAGTTGACACTATCCACACAATTACATTATTGTTGCTGTTATAGTACTAAAATGTTACTTGCAAGGTAAATGTTACCTTATCTGGGACAGGAGACAGAGTTCTTTCCAACATTTAAAAAGGGAGGGGACATTCTCCTCAGCAGAGAGAACATTCATATTAGATCACACCAGGTTAGAGTCAGCACTTGGAATTGGAAACAAAAAGTATCAGCTACTTAATACAACAAAAATGACCTTCCCACATTGTCTCATGTAGGGAGATTTGAACAGATACAACTGATTAATGGAATTCATATCCAAACTCCTATTATTGTTGATTAGTCACTATGTTTTGTATATTTACATATCTCATGTTAACAATCTACTGTAGGGATTGGACTAGACAGGCAAAAAAAATGTATCCTTGTAACTACTGGAGTATTTTTTGAACACTCTTGGGTTCGGGGACAACACAGACAGTCAATATGGCAGAAAACAGCCTCAGAGACACCGGCCCAATTCCAATCCGATCGCTACACCCTCCCACTCCGTGACAAGTGTAACTCCATGTGGAGTCACACTCACGGCTGTGGAGGGTCTCTTCATTAAGGGGGAGGGTATAAATACACCGCCAAGCTTTGGGACACCCTCGACAGGAAAGGATATTGTAATTAAATAAATATTTATCTAAAAGATCATCTTATAGGCTACACAGCACTGACAAAGATGTAGGTGTATGGTCAATGACATGACACACTCATTCCATTCATGGCATAATAAACTTGTGACAGGAAAAATTATTCATTATTTTGTTGAACATTTTTTCCTTGCCATTCTTAATCTGATTAGGTCCTTGTTTTTTTCCAAAATACAATGTAACCTCTAATTCCGTCATGTGTGCACAAAAATACGAGGTAAGGCAACTTATTACTTATCATTTGGAAATAACCGCACGGAACAAATATTTATAGGCATGTGGCCTTTCCTCCATGCCAGACACAGAAGAGGTGCTGCACTTGAGGAGTATGGTCTGTAAGCCTGCATCGATGCAGACTTGGTGTTGGAGGGCTTTATAACCCACTCCCAATGAAGGCAAATTGGTTTGGAATGACATTTAATGTGGCGGCCCCTCCACCTGAACGCGCAAACAGAGTGGGAGTGGGTAGAGGGAGGGTGTAGGGGCCGGACTGGAATTGGGCCATCCTCTCATTTCCTTCCACTACTTTTCCTGGGACTGGAACACTAAAACTTTTCAGCTGAAAGAAACATTGATTACGTTCTCAAAGGTGAGCTGTGGGTCTGCAGCTCATTAAAGGACCATACCAGCTGAACTTGAAGGTGACCTTGAGAAAGTATAAAAAGAAAAATACCACAAGGTCCACTTACTGGGAATTTTACAGGATTTTCAGCCACATCTCATTGGCTTCATCAGCGGATGCAGTTTCTTCATTCGTCATGGAGACGGTTCAGTCGTCATCTCATATGTAAATTCCCTTGATAATAGGTGGTATATGGAGAGGAGATAGTCACCCCTGTCTTTGTCTCTGTTCAGAGATTATATAGATAGATTATATAAGTCACCTAATGTAGAGTCAGGAAGATGCTTTCCAGGAAACATTAACAAGTAAGGACATAAAAAAGAGGCGGTGCAGCAGATCCAGGGGGCGCTCCTTGACAACGGGTACAAGGAGTGGATCTTAGCACTCTACTGCAAGGAACAGGACAGAGCAATAGGAACACTACATCAGTGAGAGAGAAAGGAGACTGAATGAACAGCGGGAACATCAGCTTTCTGTAAACACCAGACCAAAACCACTCACATCATCCACTTGAAGAGGTCAGAGGTTATTTACCAGGAGTAGTGGACAGCCAGAGAAAGATCAAGGAGGACATTCACATCACCAGAGACCATCTTTGAACAGAGACAGGGGTTACCATCTCCCTCCACATACAACAACTGGACCATCTCCATGACAAGTGAGCAGACCAAAATTTCCCAATGAGTGGATCTTGTGCAAAGATTTTTTTTGTCCAATGATCACGATCATATTAGTGCTTTTCTATGTTTTAGTTTTTGTATTTTCCGAGAAAGAACTCTGTAGTTTGGTACTAATTATAGGTAAAAATTGGAATTATTAGTTGGAAATGTACAAACTAAATACTGTCTCTATTTTCTCCATAATTACTGTAGTACCAAATCACATACTTATTTCCGGGGAACTTCCGAATTATTGGGAAATTATTAGAAACCATAAAATAGAGCATTACCAGTTTTATATACTGACATTACTGAAGCGGTTTAGTAAAACCGCATTTTCACCTACAGTATGTCATGTCAAAAGGTGAACAAATGATGACTCTTTTTAGGCTCTGATATATTGTATAGACCAACTAACATATTGGCCTAACCCTAATCTCATCATGAGCATGCCTGAAGACAAAGAAGGGAGTGTGTGGGATGTAAAGAATTGTGATGTGGCCTGATGGAATGGGAAGAGCAGAGTGATGGACTTTCCCAGTTCCTCTCACAGGGTTTCACTCAGTTTGATGGTCACGGCTTTCACCTCTGAGTACTCAGCCAAGGCATACTCTCCACTGAGAGGACAGAGACAACACATGAGGCAGGTTAGGGAATACACAGTGAACAGGAGTAATTGAGGAATGTGAAATAGGAAGAAACAGTGATGGTTCTTACAGCTCTCGTCCATTGCCTGACATCTTATACCCTCCAAAGGGAGTCTGGGCATGAAGGGCATTATAGCAGTTTATCCTTAACAGAGAGAGAGCAATGGTCTGATTTTATTTGTTGTCAGTTCTTTCATTTGTTAAGTAGACATACACAAATCTTTTTAATGGCCCAACACAATTTAAATCAAACAAATAAATCCTTTACCAGCAGTGAAATGAAGGCCGACTGAAACCTTTATAAAAGAGCAGTTCAACAATTTGGTTTCATTTGAAGTATAAGACAAAAAGATTATCAATTATGCCTGTTAGATTGGAATTAACACTCCATTTTAGCTTAAACATGTACCCCTTAACAAATTCATCAAAACACAGAGAGTGTGAATATTGAACTGGGGAATGGGCTGGTGCCCACTCCAGATGTTTGTTGTTTTTTTTTAAATACAAACATACAGTAAGTTAGGATGGCATACACCTACTCAATTTTCAGTTTTAAAATGTCAACAGGCCACTTACATTAAATTGAGAATTGGGCGAGAGCACTCATTTTTCAAGTTGGGATATAAGAGGAATGAACTGCAAACCAAGATAGTTACATAGAAAATTAATCTGTCTTGGATTTTACTAAAGTGGAGGATGCGCTTGTGCAGAGGAAGACAAGAAAAAAAAATCACCTGTTTTAAGATAAGAAAGCTCAGTCTCACTGAGTGTGTTTTTAGTTTGGTATAATCAACGCTGATCAACAAATATCCAGTGGTGTATAACATATGAATTTCAGTGAAGTGCTGGGCTGCTCCAAGTTAGCCATAATTGATGTCTGATACATGATGCAGTTATGGCTTTGGATGGAAATGCAGCATTTGATTCCATTCAGAGTACTTTGGGCTCTTAAAACTTATGAGTGAAACTTTGTTGGCCTGGCAAGTTTTTTTGCAGGCATAATGGCAGGAATTTCATTAAGTTAGAAGTATTGAGGGTGGGTAGAGTCAGTCTCCCTGTTCTTTATCTTTGTTTGTTGTGTTTCTAATGTTTATGACAGTTGTTATGTGAATAAAGAGAGAAATTGGCTGAGAGCTGCAAGAAAGGCACATTGAAAAATGTTATGAGTCTTGTTATCATACAAACAGCACCCCCTCACAACATTTGCATTACTTAATCACTTCATGCCTGAATTTTGTCCAATAGTGTTGTTGAAATAAAATGGAAATATCATTTTTAATGAATAATCAAAACAGGGAAATCAAATTCCCATCCAAATATTTCCCTCTGGTGTGAGGACTGTGAACAGGGACTTACCAGACAGTGCCAGTCTCCAGGACTGCAGACACAGACAGAGCTCTGTCTATACTCGTTGTGAAGACTGCTGACACCAGGCCATATTGAGAGCTGTTTGCTCTCTCTATGACCTCCTGCTCATTTTTAAAGCTGAATATACACTGCACTGGACCAAAGATCTGGAAGGGGAAAGATATCAGTAAAGATCAGTCACTGTCACAATCTCACAGTCCCTGTCTCCAGCCCCTGTTCACTTCTCCCAGGCAAAGTACTTTTCTTCAACTCCCCAGACCTGCCATCCTCTAGTCTTTCACCAGATGCCCTCAGACTTTCTTTTCTTTCCCCATTACCTGACTGCCCCACCCTAATACACATCTGTTCTCACTTCCCTCATCTGCTTTGTAATTACCTGGACTTCCTCACCAGCATCTCAGCACTCACCAGCCACACTCCATGTAAACCGGTTCTCTAGTTATGCGTTTCTGTGTTTCATTTATTCATTATTTCCTGTTTTATTTTGTTACTCACATACTGGTCTCATGATTTAGGTTATGTTTCTCTTGTTTATACTTCCTAGTCATCATTTCAAGTTAACCTTGGACAATAAATCATCCACTGCACCTGCTCAGCCTCCGTCTGCATTTGGGTCCAAACCTGCATTCCACTTTTGATAGTCACATGTACAGAGAAGTGAGTCACACTGCGCTATCAAATTCTTTTGTTTGCTGTCTGCCATTCATATAAAACAAAAAACATGAATGTGTAATATAAACTGAGAAAAGAATAACTGGACTAGTTTTAAACAATAAATATAGAAAAAACTGTCCACTCCAATATGAAACAGAAATACTGTTTTGTATGGTATGGCCAGAGGTGCTTTTTCGCAAATTTATTTCCATTATTTATTAATGACATGGAAGAATACATACAACGGTTTGTTATCCTAGTTATTGGACAGTACAGAAGCATAGATGACTGTGTTTTTTTTAATCTCTGGCTCACACAAAAATGTGACGACATTGACTGTTTAAATCTGGTTGCTTAATTTATAAAGATGTGGAGCAGTGAGCTCTGAGACTCATTAACATGTGATATTTACTTAATGAAATTTAAACGAGTTTAAACTTAAGGTATTCTTGCATGGAAACAGAAATGACATGCTGTTTTTAACTTTAGTATCAAAAATTCCAGAATCCTCAAAGTACCTGGAACATTATTGTTTGAATGTAGGAATAAAGAGTATTTTCCTGTATTGGGAAATAGTTTTTGCTTAAAGTTATAATCTTGAAGACTTTCATTTCGTTGTCTTCCGCGGCACCTATGGCAATAAGCGATAACTGCAGGTGTGTTTTTGGACCTCACCACCTCAAGTTTCATTGTCTGTAGTCATTGATCTTTTCTTTGTTTGTTCGGCCACAGTAACCGTTTACTCACAGCGCTAGCAGAGACCGGAAACAACAGTACGCCACTTCACACACAAGTGAGTGGAAGAGCGAGTCTGTTGCGTTAAAAGCCTAACTGTGCGCTGCTTCTGATTTTCCCGGGAAGGTCGCCCCCGACCCCCAGGTCGTAATACTGCAAATGCAAGGGCTTTTATCAGTGGGCCATAGGCTCAGTCACCATTGTGTTGCCTCATTCGGCAATATAGTAACTTAACAGACATTTATTTAAATGAAAATCTTTGAGATTATAACTTTAAGTATCGTCATGTATACCATCCATCCATGTTTAAGTAAAAGTAAACACATTATTCAGAAAGGCCTAGCCTTTCTATTTTATCTGATGTAATTTGGTGATAAATTAACAAAATTTAATCTGAAATAACTGGTGAAACTATCTCTTTGTGCTTTATTATATGGAAAATAACTAGTAAAACAAAGAACTCGATTAGCAATTTCACTCAGCAGTTCAGCACTTCAATTTGCTGTTTCCCTTTAAACACAAAGTCTTATATCTCATCCCTAATAAAGATATGGGGCCTCATTTATACAGTAGAACGGACTTACAATCAATTTTATTCTTAAGTATGACTTAAGCAGAAAACCACGTATAAGTAGTTATTTATGAAACCTTACTTTGAACCTGAAAACCTTGACTTTATTTATACAACCTCCAACCAAACTCTAGACTTGACGTAAGTGTTTTTCCTGCTGGTTATGTCGGGTATTGCAATTTGGGACGCATATGCGCCCAAGCATGTGGTGAACTTTGCATTATCTTTATGAACAATCTGTTATTATCAGGCATTATCAAATAAAAGGTGTAAGGAATTAATTGTCAGACACAGGGTGTTCTGAAGTAAAAACAGGATGGATGTTTTATAACTGGTCAGATTAGAAAGAAATAACCATGGCTGTTCTTGCGTTATTGGAGGACATTGAAAACCGTGCTTTTAGAAGGGAGAGAGTTTTCAGAGACCGGAATGACTTTTCTGCGCATAAGTCCCTATATCCTATACCAAGAAATGTTCTGTTAGATTTGTGCACGGATTTAGCCCCTAATCGGCTACTGGGACATTCCAGAGGGAAATGAGTGACAGGTCAGGTATATCACAGCCATCATTCAGCCACATCTTGCCATGAGTGATCGAGGCGATTCTACATGTTTTGTCCATGAGATACATTAGTTTACAGCCGATGAACAGGCGCGCATCCAAGCAGAGATTGTAAGGAAGGTGCTGTCAATTTTAAGTTAATTTGAAATTTATAGATCACAGGTGCGTAAGTTACAAGTGGGTGTCTTAGAACCTGCGCAAGCAAGGTTTTTTTATGCTCCGTATCTTTTATGAATTGAACCTAAGCGCACCGTCAGAAATGATCTTAAGACTAAGTTCAAGTATAAATCTAAGAACATTTTTATAAATGAGGCCCATGGAGCAGTGCATAGTTATTACTCCGTAGGGCGATGATTGTAAATATGTTGTGTGGACAAGTTTTGTTGAAGCCTACTGAACTTGACTTTAACTTCTGGTAGAGGTGTGCCGAGCCGATCCTAAGGATCAGTAACGGGGCCAATCCAGGTATCTTTATATGGGTCGGTATTTAAAATAAAGCCAATCAAATTCCAATCCTTACTTTACTGTATTCTACTGTGTTACTGTCCACCTCAGCTTGCTAATGTTGCAGTGCTGCTCTCCATTATAACAGCCAGACACTACGGTGCAGACATCTCGCTGCATTTCAAAGTGAAAATTAGATAGTGTGAATGTGAAAAATTATTTGGGTGAACCGGGAAGTGAGTTCAGAGGTTGGCAAAATACACAAATGTGTTAATTAATTTATATGCCCTATGAGTTATTTTAAAATTTAAATATTTGGCGCAGTGACTACCTTAAAATGCTGTTCCTGTAGTGAACGCTACGTGTGACGCTATGACCATATGGTAATATCGGTCACCCAGCAGGGTGATTTTTCTCATCCAATCGAGCGCTTGATCACCGGGAGTTTTGGGCTTCCGGAAACTGAAGTGTAATATGGGGATCTACCTCTTAAACATGTGTTGGTTTGGTCTTGTTGAACTGCGCAACCCTGAGTACTTGGTAGACCTCCCTTTTTTAGTTGATCTCACACGCCATCTGAACATATTGATAAAAAGCTTGCAAGGAAAAAGGCTTGTCACTAATGTAAGCACACATTAATTAATTTGTTGTGAAGCTTCAACTTTTTGAGAAACAAATCAGCCATGGCAACTCTGTGGGAAATTATCTCCAGTTTCCCGAAATACCAGCATTTCTGCGAAAATGGGGAAATACAGTATGTAACTGTATTCACATCACTGATGACTGAATTTAACCAACCCTTTCAAGATGACAAGAATTTCAAGCCAATGATGAGGACATTAACCATCAAATTATTTCTCTGTTTATATGGAAGAAGTACAGCCTCCAGCAGCTCCCATTGTCAGAGTTCTACAGGGTTTTGGAGAAGTCCAGATTTCTTCAGATCAGGTGCCATGCCAAAAGGATGCTCAGCTTATTTGGCTCTACTGTGCAACCCATTAGGAGTGATGTTTACTGATGAGTGAAATGTAGCCTAATAGTGATAAAATCATCTTGCTGCAGATTCAAGTGTGAAGCACAAAAGTCACTAATTTAGGTCTCGTAAAGAAATGGCCCAAGACTTTATACTTTTGTCTTCATGTGCAGTGTCCACAGCTAGATGCGGAAGTGACAGCTAGACACGGCTGTAATTATATAATTCAGCAAACTCTGCGTACTTTCCTGATCCAAAAGTGGGAATATCACTAAGCAAAGTAAGTATGATAAAGTTTGAAAATAACCAGGCAAAATGGCACCAAAGAAGGCTTGCACAATTATGGACAAGGAAGTCGAGGACATAAAGAAATTGCTCAACTTTATGTCGGGGAGATTGCAAATATCTCTAAACAACAGAAACTGATAATGGACTTGATGTGAGAGATTGAGTAATTGCAAAGACAAAATGTCAAAGGATAAAAGGATAGCCCTGTTGAAGGGCCAAGTGGCAGATCTGGAACAATACTCCCGCATGAATGTCCTAATAGTCAGAGGGCTGGAGACCAGGCCCCGGTCATATGCGAGGGCTGCGGCAGCAGAGGGTGGAGAGCCCACCAAGCCTGATCTGGAATCCCTCAAGCAGCAGGTGATCACTTTCTTTGACACAAAAGGAATAGCTATGGACAGCAACGATACTGAGGCATGTCATCCTCTCCCCAGAAAAAACAAAAGCGAGAAACCTGCTATAATAATTCGCTTTGTGAGCAGAAAACAAAAGATCGCACTGCTCAGGCAGGGGAGAAAGCTGAATGGAACCAATGTGTATGTCAACAAACATCTGACAAAGAAAAATGCTGACATTACCAGACAGGCACGCTTTCTGAGGAAACGTAACAGGACCCAATCGACGTGGACAACAAATGGCAAAGTTTTCATTAAATTGAAAGGATCACCGGAGGAGGCAAAAGTGCTGGTCATCAGAAATTACAGAACTGGACAAGTATCAGTGATGACATACCCATTGCTAAACCCACTCGAACACAATACAACTACAGAGTTTATCAATTCAGTGTACAGTATGAGCCTATATCCCTCAATTACATGGCCAACTAGAATAACAACACACAGTACTGAATGTTCTCTGAAAGTCCGCCAAATAATGTCCCCATACCCTTTAAAGAACTCCACATCGTGACCGTCCGGGAACGTTGTGGGAACGTTACAAGGTGATGTCTTTTACACCAGCGGGGAGGTTCTCAGAACGTTCTGGGAATGTACTATTTCTAGCTGTGTAGAGGGAATGTCCTACAGTAATGGTCCCCTAAACATTCCCAGAACGTCCTGAATGTTCTCTGAAAGTCCGCCAAATAACCAACTTAGATGCAGTTCCGAATGAAACATCCCCTTGTGACTAACCGAGAACCATATAGGAATGTTCTGTTTGTAAAAAATAAAATGACCAAAATGGAACGTCCCCCTAAAGTCATAGGGAACGTTATTATGTGAACAACTTAGACCTATATGCGAACATTGTGATTATTTCCTCAATGAAACGTTCTCATAATACCAACAGGGGCCATATGGGAATGTTCTGTTTATGTCCCAAATGTCCTCTTTATAACGTTGCAATGTGACCATAAAATAACCAAAATGGAAAGTCCCCCTAAATTCATATAGGGAAATCTGAAATGCAGCACTTTCATAACCAAAAGAACCCAATGTTCTGTTGAGGTTCGGGACTTTTGTCATCTTTAGGGAACGCTACGTAAGGCTCCCAGAACATCCCCTCCTACATGGGAATATATTCACCAATGTTACTGATAGGAAAGTAGTAAGTGGACTATTTATAAATGACATCAGTGATCACCTGCCGGACTTTGCGGTAACTCAAAGCTGTATTAGGACCAAAGGACGTTAAAGCTTACAACCTAATTAGACACAAAACACAAGATGCAATGAACTCTTTTAAAGAAGACCTAATGAAAAAGACTGGAATAGAGTCTCTGTGGAAGATGTAAATGAAGCCTATGAGACATTTTTGACCATAACAAACGCTCTTTATGAAAAAATTGTCCTCTGGTAAAGAGTGTAGGGAAACAGAAATTTGCGGAGAAACAGTGGAAAGCTAAGGGAATACAAAATGCATGCAAGAAGAAAAATCTATTATAAAAAGAATTTATAAAGATAAGAACAAAGGAAGCAGGACACACCCATAAGACATATAAAAACAAACTGACAAGAATTATGAGAAGTAGCAAAATGGATTATTACAGTAAATTACTGGAGAACTGCAAAAGCAATATGAAAAATACATGGAAAGTATTGGACGACATTACTTAAAATGGATATGCTATCTGGAGAATAGATACCAGTACGTCCAAATGAATGACTTCAAATCACAACTACTGGAGATTACTTGTGGGATTCCTCAGGGCTCAGTATTGGGACCATTGTTGTTTTTCTTGTACGTAAATTATGCATGTGAGGTTTCCAAAATACTGAAAACTATATTATTTACAGATCTATTTTGTTGTGGTAAGAATTTGGAACAACTTTTGAATAGAGTGGAAAAACAACTGATGTTAACTGATGCTGAAGAGTTGATTCTAATAAATTCACAAAATTTCTAATCTTCAGGAATTGCTTAACTAACTCAAACAAGAAACTCATGATAAATTAAGTAGAAATTGTAATAATTATTAATTAATTAATAATTAATAATGATAATTCTGCTGGAAGCCACAAAGTATACCAATACTAAAATATCAAAGTCAATTGCAATACTATATTAAAAAGTCACAGATCTTCTAAATCAAACTTCGCTATACTGTTCCTTTATACTCCCATACATAACCTACTGTGTGGAAGTGCAGAGACATATTTATAAAACAAACTAATCGAATCTTTATCCTTCAAAAAAGAGCCATAAGCATTGTAAACAAAACCACTTATTGAGAATGAACAAACTCTTTAACAAATTAAAAGCACTAAAATCTAAAGATTTGGTTGACTTCAAACCGGGTCAAATCATGTACAAGTCAATGATATGAGAGGAATTTGTATGTTCAAGAAACAATTAGTAAGGGCTAATGCAAAATATCATTGTATTACGGTCAAAGGAGTTACTGTAAAGACAGTCTCATGTTGCCGGGACCTCGAGTTGCTAGCTGTTAGCCTGCGGCCATATTATCTGCCGAGGGAGTTTAGTCACGTGACCACCGTCTGTGTTTACATCCCTCCGAGAGCGGACGCAGCCAATGCATGTGAGAAGATCCACTCCGTCACAACAAGGCTGCAGACACAGCACCCTGAGGCATTTATGATCATCTCTGGGGACTTTAATCATGTAACTTTGGACTCCACTTTGGCTGTTTTTCACAAGGCTGTAGACTGTCCTACAAGGAACAACAGGACAATTGATCCTGTATGCTAATGTGAGGGATGCATACAGAGTGACTCCCCTCCCCCCACTCGGGAAGTCTGATCACAACCTGGTTTACCTACAGCCACTGTACACCCCCCTGGTCCAAACACAGCNACCCCCACCCTCACCGCAGCCATCTCTCCTTCTTCCCTCTTTACACCTTCCTCCAGACACCACAACACCCCCCTCCTCCTCCTCCTCCTCCACCTCGACAAAATCCCTGCCTCACATCACCACGGACCAGGTCAGGGGACAGCTGAGGAAGCTCCGGCCCAGGAAAGCAGCAGGCCCGGACAAAGTGTGCCCGAGACTACTGAAGACCTGCGCTGCAGAACTGGGGGAGCCACTACAACAGATCTTCAAGCTTAGCCAGCGGCTAGGGAGAGTGCCCACCCTCTGGAAGACATCCGGCATCGTTCCAGTACCAAAGAAGAACAGGCCCAGCGAGCTGAATGACTTCCGACCGCTGGCACTCACTTCACACCTGATGAAGACATTGGAGCGGCTCTTCCTCAGCCTCCTCAGACCCCAAGTACAACACGCCCAGGACCGCCTACAGTTTGCATACCAGCCAGGTGTGGGTGTGGAGGATGCTATCCTCTATGTGCTAGTCCACTCCCATCTGGATAAGGGAAGCGGTACTGTGAGGATTCTCTTCTTGGACTTCTCCAGTGCCTTTAATACCATCCAGCCCTCTATGCTCCAGGACAAGCTGAGCAGGATGGGAGTGGACCCCCGCCTGGTGGACTGGATCTCCGACTACCTCACTGACAGGCCACAGTACGTCAGGCTGAAGGACATCACGTCTGACACTGTGGTCAGCAGCACTGGAGCCCCCCAGGGCACAGTGCTGGCCCCTCTTCTCTTCACCCTGTACACCGCGGACTTCTGCTACAACTCGGAGCTGTGTNGGGCTGTGGCTGGACAATAAACTGGACTGGACAACACACACCAGCCACCTGTACAGGAAGACACAAGGCAGGTTGTACTTCCTCAGGAGACTGCGGTCTATTAACATCTGCAGCAAATTGCAGTGGATGGTTGCCAGCGTCCTCTTTTACACTGTGGTGTGCTGGGGGGGCAGCACATCTAAGAAGGACACTTCCAGAATGAAAAAACTGATCAGGCGAGCCGGCTCTGTTGTCGGCATGAAGCTGGACTCACTGACGACGGTGGCAGAGAGGAGGACAATGGACTGCTGGACATTATTGACAATGCCAGCCACCCCCTGCACACCGTCATCAGCAACCAGAGGAGCCTGTTCAGTGGAAGGCTGCTCCTTCCCAAGTGCAGGACTACTCGATTCAAGAACTCCTTTGTCCCCCATGCCATCAGACTCTACAACTCCTCACTTGGGGGGAGGAGGAAATAGAGTATAGAGGACAGAAGGGAAGGAGTGGTCGTTCTCCTCACTCACTCACTGTGCAATAACAATCTGGACACGCTTCTTCTATCAACCATTTAAGTGCAATATTTTAATTTTAATTTGACTTCTT
The DNA here is from genome assembly GCA_003416845.1 of Oplegnathus fasciatus. Taxonomy (NCBI): domain Eukaryota; kingdom Metazoa; phylum Chordata; class Actinopteri; order Centrarchiformes; family Oplegnathidae; genus Oplegnathus; species Oplegnathus fasciatus. The sequence goes on from NTHP01000336.1 coordinate 326,886, forward strand.
ACAGTTTCCTATTTTCCTATTTTATATATTTATCTTAAGAGTCTATGTTTATCTTATATTGTATTTTATACCTGTGTATGCTACTGGACATCCAATTTCCTTGAGGGAGACATCCCAAAAGGATCAATAAAGTGAAGTCTAAGTCTAAGTCTAAGGTTCTGCATTTACATACGACTTAATAAATTATTGGCTTCATGTTGGGAAGTGTAACATTACGGATGCTGTTAACGTTACTTGTATAAGCTTTGAGCGTTAGGTTTTATCAATGTTCATATTTGATCGAGAGTTCTTTGTGGTCTTAGTTTGTTAGCCACCGTTAGCTAACGCTAACTAGCTAACTAATCTAACTTAAACGCAATACTGTCCTTCCATTAACTATTTCAAATTAACGTTTAAAATACGCTTTGTGCCATGAGTTCTGTTTGTTTGTTTGTTTGTAGTTAGTGCGTGTCTTGCTATGGAGAATTAATTCGTTTTCCAAATCAAAATTCATCCAAATTTTGTAGTCTAGACGCAAACACACGGCATCCATACATTTTCCGACATGCAGCCAATCATAATGTGTTCATGCGTCACGGCTTCTGTAAATGCAGGACCCTGAGCAGATCTGTCAGGGCGAGCAAATCTGGTATATACACTGGCAGGGTCCGAAATGAACACATGCCAAATGCGGGTAGATTTTCCAGTTGGCGAGTATATAAGTTTAAGTTGATTAAAATGATTAAGCATTTGATAGGTTTACAAAACCTTCAAATGTACTTTAATATTTGATTTGTGTTCAGGTTTGAATTGCTAAACTGTTGATCAATATATTAAAATAATTTTAAATGCCTGAATTTGACTTTTGAAAAGGTGTAGGAACCCTGACAGCTGCATATATAGATCATAGAATTGTCAGTCTAATACAGAGCATCGTAAGTTAGTGTTAGTCACCAGAAGCCACAAAAATGACAGCGGACCATGAAGAATACCATCGGGTGGGCTGCTCAGCTCAATGTTTGCTACTTCTCAACAAAAGCTTTCTATCTTTCACGCCTGTTGAGGAGCTGCCCCAAGGTGATGATAGACTGACAACATCACCCAATGCAGAAGACCTTGTCAGTCCTGTTCCAACCAGAGTGCATCCTGTTCAAGCAAAGAAATGTTCAACACAACGTCAGAAAACCACGCACCACAGTCCTCAACCACCAATCTGCCACCCTTCCACATCTGCTGTTCCAGCTACAGGTGACTACAGTTGCGATTGCTGTTACTTCATTAGCAATACTAAACACATATGCAAGTACTCAGTATTTTTATTTTCTTACAAATGTTACATGTTTCTAAATAAAAGAATGGCGCATCAGGATCAACGTCAAGGTCTACCAGCACAAACTGCTGAAGTGATGGTCATTGATGGTCACTGTCAGGTACATTTCTTTCAATGACACACATTCTGAAGGTTTGCAAATTCTTGTGGTTTATGACATTACTAGGTACTTTCCCTCCTACATTAAATTATGTTATATTTAATCATATAACACTTATTTGGAATTAAATGACGTAACACTTTTTAAAATTATGTTGACAGGGAGTTGCCGTTCCTGTGTGTCATCCACTGCCATTCGAGCCTTCACCCCACACACGGAGTGACAACATGAGAACAACACTACATGCCCAAGAAGTAAGTTCTTTTGGCAGGCTTTTGGATGTAGTGGAAGGTCTGAAGGAGAATACACATTCTGAATGTTTGCAAATTCTTGTGGTTTATGACATTACTAGGTACTTTCCCTCCTACATCAAATTATGCCACACTGTATAACACTTATTTGGAATTAAATGAGTTAACACTGTTATGTTAACATGGAGTTGCCGTTCCTGTGTGTAATCCACTGCCATTCTAAACTGTTCATGTGCCATTCTAAGCCTTCACCTTACACACTGAGTGACAACATAAGAAAAACACTACATGTCCAAGAAGTAACTTCTGTTGATCAGGAGTGTAGGATTGGCAGGCTTTTGGATGTTGTGGAGGGTCTGAAGAAGAATACTGTCAAACAGAATGTTACACTGCTAACACACACACAGGAACAACCAACATCAATTATACACAACAAACTTCACATAAAGTTACTAATAGGAGGTGCTGGTGAGGACAGTTCCATATTTCACATTGCTATTTCTGTAGGTGCAAAACATAATATCCAGCTTAAAAGTGGCAATCCCAACAAGGCTGATTGTAACGGCCTATATGAATCTATAATTGATAACATAAATTCAAGAAAATGCTTCCTTAAACCTTACAGAATCACCAGCACATTACAGAATGGTGTGGAATACTGTGGGAGAAGATAAAGTAAAATCAACTCCATGCTACCCTGCTAAGTATTCATAGCAGTCATGGAACGATGCATTTCACATCCTCAAAACAACAAATCAATATGACTTAAGAATATTTTGGTGATTTGGTTATTTTGTATCATGCCCATTCCATAAAAAAAGACATCTTAATTGTCAACACTCCTTGGAAAATGGAAAATGCAAGTGCAGATGGCCCAATAACTGTAGTTTATGCTAATGCATTAGATCCATCTAATGTTAGAGACAGAAACATTCCATTGGTGCTAGCTCACAATGGCAATCATTTTGAAAGTTTGATTCCAGTTTCTGACAAAGACATTGATCAAACAATTGATTTAGTAGAGGCATTTAAACAAAACCAACACATAATTCCTATGGGTAAGTCTGCGTCAAATCATCACACTTTTGGACCGTGTCGCCTTGGATTTCAATGAAATTCGGCATGCTGATTTGGTCATATAAGAAACCCGTGGAACCGAAATTGCATGTGTCTTGGATCGCTATTAAGGGAGATATGGGCTAACGAAGTTTGAATAATTAGCGTGGACTCTGTGACTTTGACTTGCCATATCTCCCTTAATATAGGTCATAGAGAAATGGTTCTCATATCATCTTAAAGCTCTATATTTTATGAGTGATTATAATAGTAAAAATTGAATTGCAAAAAAACCTATTCTTTAAAATGAGTCAAGTTTTCACCAAAATTAGCTTATAATGTTATCAACACCTCCACAAAGTTTGGTCTTTGGTTTTTGAGTCATTGCTGAGATATCATTACTTATCTGAAGTGGCATCACATCACTAATTCTTTACAATGTTGTTGAACAGCAGTTACTGATCAGTGCATGGTCAGGCACATGTAAAATTACAATGTACTACTTTGGGCTCCCAGGCCACTGGACAGTGTGCTCAAAGAAATACAACATGGGTGGAATCATGAATCTGAAGCTAAATGTTAATTCAATTTAATTGCAAAAGTACTCTTAGTGTACTGTTTGAATGTTGAGGTGGTAATGAAGTTAAGAAGCAGTGGCTATACTCTCAATTTGTGCTCCTTCAGAGCCTTTGATGCAGCAATTGTGTCTTTGCTCGACATTGTGTACATCCGTCATGTTGCCGTCACAGGTTCAACTACCACTAACACATCCTGGTGGTCCATCACAAGTGTATCAGGGTGGTATGGGAGCGTGTACGATAGAGATGATCAATGAGGATGCAGAAAGTTCAATCTCAATTCTCCAGTGCTGGGCATCGTCTCTTCTGCACATCCCAGCCACCAGTTTAATCTACGTACTGACTTGAAGCTGAATACTTGATGAAGAGATTCCAGTCAGCAGGAACAATTCCAGGTACTCTGAAGTTACATAACTTTCATCCATTGTCAGCTGACGAAGTGGATGTCAGACCCTTTTCAGCATACTTGGAAAGCAGGCTTGAAAGGGTGTGCTCACTTAAAGCTGGGGTAGGCAGTGTTGGAGAAACCAGCAAGAGTAAGCCAGATTTTGAAAATATCCAACCGCTCCCCCCTTCAGGTCTCCCCCCAAAGCCACTCTGACTACTGCTGGAGGACGAGTCCATGAGAGAGTGTTGGGGAGAGGAGCGCATCGTTGTCGTTGCTAACCATGTCCAACTACCTCATGTCTCATTCACATGTTTAAAAACACCTAACATCATCATGATGAACATAAACAACCAACATGGTTATTGTTAGTACTCACAGCGTCACTTTTCAGCCCTTCAACTCCCTCATTTCTCACCGTTGCTGAAAATCCATACCGATGTTGACTCTGGTTTGACCTCTTGCTTTATCCAACCTCTTTTTGGTCATAGCCTTTTCTTCTTCTGTCTTTCTTTTCTTTCTCTGCCATTTTTGTGCGACTAGTTCGCTAGCTTTAGCCGCCTAGCCATGTGGAAGACTCCAGGCATGCGCAGTGAGTGCAGGGTCAGAGTGCTCGCAGGTACGTAGGTAGACTGGTAGGTAGATCAGTAACTGCTGTTCAACAACATTGTAAAGAATTAGTGATGTGATGCCACTTCACATAAGTAACGATATCTCGGCAACGACTCAAAAACCAAAGACCAAACTTTGTGGAGGTGTTGATGACATTATAAGCTAACTTTGGTGAAAATTTGACTCATTTTAAAAAAAATAGTTTTTTTCACAATTCAACTTTAATTATTATAATCACTCATAACGCTGTTACTTTTCATTTTGGGGATAGCATACTATTAAATATATATATATATATATATANAGAGAGAGAGAGCTGGAAAAGAGCTTTAAAACAATATAAGAACCATTTCTCTATGACCTATATTAAGAGAGATATGGCAAGTCAAAGTCACAGAGTCCACGCTAATCATTCGAACTCCGTTAGCCCAAATCTCCCTTAATAGCGATCCGAGATACGTGTAATTTAGGTTCCACAGGTTTCTTATATGCCCAAATCAGCATGCCAAATTTCATTAAAATCTATGACGACGCAGTCCAAAAGTGTGATGATTTGACACAGGCTTACCCCTATGTATTTGAAAGACACCTACAACTTCAGTGACTACAATATCAAAACCAAATCACCTACGACTGGAGTGAAAAGGAAAGACTTTTCATCACACAATTTAGGTGTACTCAAGAAAAGACAGGAGGACCACACAACAGATAGTGTATTGGATCATTATACTGAACGTATGCAGAATGTGTGCAAGATCTGTCAAAAGCAGTTTAGAAATTTGCTAATACACCTGCAGAAATCTAAAACATGTCAAACTCATTACAACATGGACTCTTTACAAAAACAAGCCAGGGCAAAACAAAAATCAAAACATTCTGAAGCTCAGGTTTTTTATAGGCGAAGACAATTACAGCTAGATCCAATTGCATACAGACGAAAACACGCTATGGAGCATGCAGCTACCACACAAAAAAATCTAGACACAAATCCTATAGAAACTAGAGCCAAACACGCCATGGTGCAGGCAGCTACCATACAAAAAAAATCTAGAAGCAAATCCTATAGAAACTACAGCCAAACACGGCATGGTGCAGGTAGCTACCAGACAAAATAATCTGGAAACAAATCCTATAGAAACTAGAGCCAAACACGCCATGGAGCAGGCAGCTACCACACAAAAAAAATCTAGACACAAATTCTATAGAAACTAGAGCCAAACATGCTAGGGAGCAGGCAGTTACCAGAGAAACAAATCTAGACACCAATCCTATAGAAACTAGGGCCAAACATGCTAGGTAGCAGGCAGCTACTAAACAAGAGCCAAGTCTGTGTCTGTGGCTTAAGTCTCGTCAGTCAGTCATTTTGTAGAGTTAAAAATATTGATAGCACCTGGTATGAAGGATTTCTTAAATACATTTTTAGTTGCCAGAGGGGTTCTATAGTGCCTCCTGGAGCTCAAAGGCTCAAACTGGCTGAAGAGAGGATGGGAGCTATCTGCCAGGATACTCCTCGCCTTCTTCCTCGTCCTTTCTGTAAAAAGTTGAGTCAAGGGCTTTTGAGGTTTGCCAACTACTTTGCTTGCCATTGACACAATCCTAGAAAGTTTATTCTTAGACCTACAATTTAGGTCACCGTACCAGGCAGGAAGGTAAAAAGTTAAAACACTCTCAACAATAGTTTCGTACACTAATTCTAAGAGCTGTTGACTAACACAAAGGCCACTCAGTTTTCTAAGAAGATAAAGCCTCTGTGAGCATCTCTTGAAAATATACTCTGTATTTTCAGAGAAGCCCACCTGGGAGTCCAAAACTGTACCAAGGTATTTCAAATTTTCCACAGTTTCAACACGTTGGCCATCAAGTGAAACTGGCTCTATTTTCAGATCTTGCTTTGTGCAGATAACTAGTTCTTTTGTTATGGACACATTGATTACTAGCTGACTAATGCGACACCATGTTTGAAGGGCCTTAGTGAGGGCCAAATAGGCAGCTTCACCTAAAGGGTCTGTTTTCTGTAGGAGGCCAACTAAGGCCATGTCATCAGCATACTTAAACAATCTAAAATGTTCCTCGTTGATCATAAATTCGTTGGTAAAAAGAGACAGTAGCGCAGGGGAGAGAACACAGCCTTGTGGGCAGCCTGTACTCACAGTGAGCAAGTCTGACATGCTCCCCCCGACACAGACCCTCTGTGGGCGGCAGGAAAGAAAGTCTCTGATCCAGAGAACTAACTCTGTGTTTATGTTGACATCAATGAGCCTTTTCAGAAGAATATGTGTTTTCATTGAATTAAAAGCTGAGCTAAAATCCACGAACAGAACCCTGGCATGTCCTTCAGGATGCATAAGGTGTTTCGTAACTGTATTAAACAGAGTCAGCACAGCAACATATGTGCCTCTGTCGCTCTTATATGCAAACTGGAGTGGATCTAGCATGGTGGCCACAGTGGTAGTCAGGTGACTCGCCAGAACTCGCTCCATGGTTTTACACAATATAGAGGTTATTACAATCGGCCGAAAATCATTTGGCATACTTGCGCCTGGCTTTTTTGGCACAAGCCTGATAACTGAGAATTTCCATGATTTAGGCACTGTGCATGTATTTAGGAGGGACTGAAACAACCTCGCAAAAACTCCTTTTAATTGAGGAGCACAGTCTTTAAGAAGACGGGCTTTCAGACCATCTGGGCCAGTGGCCTTGCTCGGCTTCAATTTAAAAAGACTTGCAGCAACAAAAACCACAGTGAGCACAAAAGACTAGATCATAAACAAACAACCAAAATTCTTTCACCTCACCGCCGGATTTCATAACAGTCCGCAGGTAAATGTACAGATGAGGATCCAGCAGTTGGACGTAGTGCCAGCAGGTGCTCACGTGTGTAGGTGAGGGCGTCTTCTCAGCCCGTCCAGCAATTGTTCCCTAGCGCGAATGCCATAAGGCAAAATAGTGTCCGTAATGGTGCAATATTCATTATGGTGATAAAGTCCAAGGTGCAGTAACGTTTCCAACAAGTGTAATCCACATCAGACAGAGGAACTGCTCAGAATAGATAATGAAACAAACTAAAATCTCATACAAACAAACAGCGGTGAGCATGGGGTCAGCAGAGCCGCGCCCCCGGAAGATAATGTACACGTTCCACAGCACCAATTCCATCAGTACAACAACAGTCATGTTATATCACCACTCTGTTGCTTTCACTTTCTCCTTGTAATACAAATACTGTTTTATTCACTAATTATTTCCAATGGCATCAAAGTTTTTACATTTTTGTCAAGCTACTGTCAATGAAACGCAACAATTCCTTTACAGATGTTTCACATTAAAATTCTTCCAGTGGTCAATAATGGTCAATAATGACCAGTCTTTTTTTGGCATTTATATATGTTGGTTATTTAAGCCATTATTTGAATACCATCTTTAAAGCAGGATTAATTAATTAATTAATTTTTTGTCCACTTAGGGGCAGCACAACAAGCTGTAAACACAGACAGCTGACATATTATCACATTTGTTGTTATGTTGAACATGTCAGCAAACAGTTACCTGTTTACACATCCAGCAGACACAGTGCAACATTAGCATTCATTTGGAGTGGTGTTTGTGTCCACCTGATGAATGTAAATTTCACTCTCCTTTTGGCTCAGTTTTTGGTGTCCACCAACTCTGTAAATATCTGGCTCTTTAGCAGCTAAATGATCCACTATGTTCACCAGCTAGTCTCTATTGTCTGTCTGTCTTTGGTGCTGAGCAGGTAGTGTACAATGGGTTTATCAGAGCTTTTTCACTGAAAATAACTTCTACTGTTTCAAACAATGCTAATGAACCAAAACAGCAAAATTGCAGGCCGTAAAACTAAAACAATGAGCTGAAATAGGCTAAAAGGCTCTGTAGAGTTGATGAGAGCTGCAGAGTTGGTGCTAGTTTTCTGCGGGTGTGTATGAGCACACCTTTCACATTACACACAGTCACTTTGTCTTTTGTTTATATAAAAATATTGATTATTGCAGCTTTATTTTTTTTATTCTTTTTATTTTATTTTTTGCATTTGCCTTTATTTTGACAGTGATAGTAAAGATACAGACAGAAAATGCAGGGAGGCAGAGAGAGGGGTATGACAAACAAAAAAGGTGTGTGGTATGCGTTTTAACCATTCTGTTACTGAACTCCCCAGTGCACCTCTAATTTGAAAAAGTACAGTTTTTCGTGGGGTTCATTAGTTTTTGTCTGCACTTGTAAATACTTGAAAAATGTCTTGTTCTTGATGTTGTGCAGTCCAGAGAGCAGTGGAGAATCAGATGTTGACCCTGCTGCTGCCGGGGAAGGCGCAGAGGGCTCTGAACTGTACCAAACTGAGGATGGTAAGCACATCGCTATACTGCTACCAGGGAAAAAATAACAAGACTCAGAGTCCTCAGCCACGCTAGCAGCTCTTTGAGGCTGCACTTAAGTACAGGAGCTTTTAGCTTCTTTTGATTCGTCCTGATACTGACAAAATGTTTCCTAGATGTTGAGAGATATACACTCCCCTCCAAAAGTATTGGAACAGTGAGGCCAATTCCTGTATTTTTGCTGTAGACTGAAAACATTTGGGTTTGACATCAAAAGATGAATATGA
>NTHP01000336.1:338231-351202 GCA_003416845.1 Oplegnathus fasciatus
TGTGTGTGTGTGTGTGTGTTTAAGGTCAATGTGCGTCTAATGTGGTGCCAGGTTAAACAGTATAGTTAGTTTGCATACAAGACATAATAGTTAGCCTAATGGATGTAACTCCAGCTCTAAAAGTACATGCGTGAAGCAGAACTAACATCAACTTATTTGAGTGGCTAACCAATCATCTATAAACACAATGAACTATGAAAACACATCACAACAATAAAGCTCAGCGTACAAAAGTTGAATAGCCTTATGCTTAACTGTGTTACGCTATGCTATGCCCAGTTGAAGTACTTTTGGAAAAGGGGTCCATTGGTGTTGCTTTGTTAGCTGGCGATCCTGTTTGATGAGCCAGGCTGTGAATAATTATGGTTCTGATGTCCAAAGCAGCCTTTGCTGTACACTGTTCCAAACATGCTGGAGGAATGCAGTCCTGGCAGAGTTAGCAACTCTATGCTAACTTGGTTTGTGGCTCCTGTTGCTTGTAGAATTAGCAGACTTTGTTTGTAGCTGCTGGCGCTAACTAAACTTGCTGAGTTTAAGTAAAGCTTAGTTTCAGGCAGGCCCTCACGTCGCTGCTGTGAAGAAAGTGTCTGCCTTGTGCAGAACACATGTGGAGCAGAAGAGAGGTGGGCAACTGGGCCGCACCGTCCAGGAAGAGAGTTCCAGAGGAAGAGGAGAGCAATGGTCTGCTCCTCAGTCGAGTTGCAGAGCAGAGAGGGAAAAATGGGCAAGGTTTTGAGCTTTATATATGACCCGATGAGGCCATGGGTCCTGTGCCACCTTGACCAATCGTAGCTCAAAGCTCGGTTCATGGGTGGGGTCTTCTCACAGAGGTGTGAAAAACCTTGAAGGATCTTGGGAAATTGAGTTCAAATGACTCCTTTTTTTCTCCGAACAAAGAACCATGTGCTCAGTCTCCAATTTGACTATCTGAGACCTCACATTCATGGACAGATTCCCAACAGTGCAGCAAGGCTTATTACATCAAAGCTTAATAAATCCATCTCACTCTGTGTAAATGAATCTGTGTTGTAATTAAGTCTTCGCACAATATTTTGTGCTAAAAGCTTGGTGGTGGTCATTTGGTGAACTATTGTAACTGGCAAGCTAGTCAGCTGGAACATGGTAGCGCTAGTTGGTCACAACTAGCTTCTTTCTGTTTTGTACTGGTCTGTTTACTCCCCCCTGGCATTTTGTTCTCAGGACTGCACATCATTTAATTCAAGTGGGTTGAAAGCCAACTGTTTGCCAACTGTCAGTTAGCAAGCTCAGTAGCTCTTTTGCTAACATGACTCTGTTACGTAAATGCATTAGTCATCCAAGGACTTAAATTACCTGTTATCGTTTACAATTATTATTTGAATTAATTAATATTAATTTTGTAGGAGTTATTGTCTATAAGTATGTTTCTGTTTTGATGTGAAGTGAATATAAAGCAAATTTTAATCTACTGTAATGACCTCAACTGGAGCTTAGAAATGCTATGGACAGCCAGTGCAACATTTCTGGGAAGTTGTGATAGGGCAGGTGTTTTTTTATAGGCTCCTACAATCTCCTGAAATATTATTCCCTGACACAAGTGAAAAGCTTGAAGAGAAATTTTGTAACAAAATATGTCTGTGTCATTCAGCTTTTCTAATTCAATACATAATTTTTTCCGTAGAATTGCTGAGTTGGACATGTAGCCAGAGCTTTCACATAGCAGTCATATTTTGAACATAACCTCTTTATTGTCTCTGCTCAGGCACCCAGGCATCACCAGCGGCCTGGTGAAAGGAGCTCTGTCAGTTGCTGCTTCTGCCTACAAAGCCCTGTTCACTGTACAAGGCCCCACACAGGTCAGCAAGCAGTTTATATCTAACAATCGTATTTCATACCTCATATTTTATATCTGTGTAGCTAAAACGTTCACAGTCTTCTTAAAGTACTAAAACTAAGGATGTCCCGACCAAGTTTTTTTGGCCTTGATCCCAGTCCTAGTCCTTCAATATTAGATATCTGTAGATAGCAAGGCAGATCCAATACTTTTACTTTACAACTGTTGTCGTAAATTATGGATAACATCTGTTTATGTCATCTAACAAGAACGGCTGCAGGGCTCCGCTTGCATACATTTTTAGGGGCACTGTGGCACATATAACCTCGAAAACCGAGTTTGGCTGGGGTTGCTGAAGTATAAGCTTCCCTACATCCATAGCAGGACAGAGCTGCTAAAGTCAGCCTAAACCCTGATAAAAATAGCATACAGGACCGGCTTTCACACAGTTGCCGGTACTACGTAATACTACACGGTGGATGTGCTAGTCATAAACAGGATTTTTTTCACACACCTGTATCCCCACACAGTAATGCAGTATGAAATGCTCTTTGGGCTTGGAAGCAACGCTTGCTTAGGTTGCTACTGTTGGTAGTAAGCTAGTTAGCCAGACATACTAGCATTTGCAGCTTACATTAGAGTCAATCAACACACTGTTTAATCCATTGCTTACACTTTCGCTTTTATATTTTTGGTTTAGAAGAGTATAAAAAAGACACTGCCCCATGCACACTGCTTCAACATGTGGAGAAATCCAAAGCCAGGGCTTCCTCACCTAGTAATGGCTGCTATGATTGCACAGTCACTGTTTGGGGGAGGGATCTAGTGAATGGTCAATTGTTAACTTGGTCCGTTTATATGTTGCTGCGACGTTTGATTTTATATAATTGGTTGCAAGTTTCATGGACTTATGAGATCTTGTTCCTGTGCAGCCTCCCGTGGATGTGTCCACCCAGGATACCATGATGGCTGTGCTGGTGGAGATGGGTTTTGGGGACCGACCGCTGAACCAGCGGCTGCTTAACAAATACAACTACAACCTGCTGGATGTGGTCAATGAGCTCGTTCAGATGACCGACAATGACTGGTACTCTACACGCTACTAACAAGAGAGAGAGAGAAAGAAGTGTAGGACAAGGAAAAAGGGAGAGAGAAGGAGATGAAACACAAGAAATTATGGATGAAAAAAGAAGAGGAAGAAAGACTGGGAGAGAGAAATTAATTTCTGCTCATCTACCTTTTACCTTCCTCCTTCTGCCCATTTCTCCTCTGATTGGTCCAGTTGGATGGAGATCAATCTTTCTCCATGACCATATAAGGGGACATTCCAGCAAAATCTCTGGGATACTGTACTAGACCATCAAACACCCACTGTCTTTAGTATTACTTTCAGCTTAGGCTTTGATAGTAGCAGGGCAGCTGCCTTGTATAGGAATTTAAGAGAGATCCCCACTGCAGCCTGCAAAGTGGGGATTGCTCCATTTGTTTTGAAAAGCAAGGAGAAGTATAAAAGCCGTCGGTAACAGCAAATATATTTTAATGTGACACTTGAAGTTGTGTTACCTTCAAATACTAAATGATTCCACTTCCATGCTGTAAAGTAATGTAACAGATTTTACAGGTAATGTAAGATGCAGCGTAGTGGCTAGAAGTGATAAATATACACACATCAAAATAAGCATGGTTATGATTTTTTAGCATTGAAATGCTACACATAACACCTTCCTGTTTTGCCCTTTTGCCCTGGATAGTGATGACGAACAAAGCAGCAAGATAGTATCAAGTATCCTCATCTGCACTGAGACCAATAGTGAGGAGATCCACATCACAGGTCATTTTTGTACCTAGCCATTTAGTCCGAGCATGTATTCACATGCTAGTTAGTCACAGATTGAAGTTATGGTGCTTTTGCCATACACCAAACAGCTCAGAGTGCTGATACACTTGCTTTTAACTCAGTGTTTGTGTGAGCATGATGGTGCGTTTGGAGCATCTGTTGTGTGCGTCCTCAAAAATGATCACTACACATTCCACAAGATGTAGCTAAGCCCATGAACAGGATGTGATGTAAGGTCAGTAGCAGACTCTGAGCAAACAACAACAACAACAAAGATGGAATGCTTTGAAGAGAAACTAATAGTTTGTCACTGATTTTTCTGCCATGATCTCAACATTCAACAATATAGTAAACTCGTGGAGTCGTAATGTTCACGTTGTGCAAAATCCAAATTTGTCAATGATGGTTTTCATGTGTTGGCCAGGGATGACCTAATCTGTCTAGAGCTCTGGGTAGCAGAACTCTAGGTCCACTTTACATACAGTTTGCGCCGTTTGTTACGTAAAGCTTTGGACTTGGGTTGGGTTGGTTATTTTCAAATGTGTGTCACATGTTGCAAGTAGATATGCAATGGCCAAGACACAGAGTGCGAATTTGGCAGTACCAGTTGGGTTCAGTCAGGTCATCCAGGTTAGGGTTCGGGGACATTACAATTTACACCATGATTTAATATAAATTGTCAAAAGTAGCAATTTTACCAAGGTAACTATCGTTTTAATGTCTCCAGTGGTATTAGGCTGTTCTGGGCGTTGTTGCAAATCAATGAGCAGGACTGTTTTGTGAGAATATTAGATTTTTGTATTACTTGTGATGAATGTGAGCAGTATGGAGTAAGAAAATACCTTAATCTGTCAGGTATCTAAATCACTGGATTAACCACAAATATTCCCATATACTCATTAGGGTTGGGCGATGGGCGATCGCCAGATGATTTTTGGGGGGCGATTTTTTGGCCGATTAAGAGCTTGTTTCTCCTGGAGCCAGGAGAAGGGACAGAAATTTATATTCTGTGGTGCGCAAGGAGAAAAGAGTGAAACTAAACATAATAATTTCTCTTTCTATGGTCTCGGGAACGGCGGCAATTCAAGACACATGCTGTACCTGGCTAGTTTGGCACGTCCCTCCCCAGCAGTTGGCTAGGATCGGCCCACTGGAGCCAGGTACCCAGAGACTCAGTGAGGCCACCGTTGTGTTCAGCATCTAAAAGTACCTACTGTGGGCATGATTTCAAGTCGATTTGGCGCTCGGAAATATTTTTAAATCACTTTTTAAAGAAAGGAGAAAGTTAGGGATTATCTTACTTTTTGCTCAATATCTCCGGAACGTCTGGGAGTTGAGACATCAGCCGAGGCTCGTTGGGTCTGCGCAATTAAAACCAAAATAATCCTAAATATGGGATTTTGTATTCTTTCTTGCAACTAGCTCTTCCATGATTGTTAGCTGAAAATGGCGATCAGCAGTCGCCGTTTTTTAGGCTGACGGTGGCCATTTGGAAAATTTTAACATATCGCCCAACCCTAATTCCCATTCCCATTTGGTTATTTTATCTTTTAACAGTTTCTCACTTGATTTTCCAGACATTTTATAGGAAAATCAAAAACAATGATGTAGAATTACATATATCCCTAATCACACATTACGCAGACAAGTATGTGAACAATGCTGCTTGCATTGGAGCCACTTGTTTACGCATTCATTTTGGTAAAAAGCAAGTATATCATGAGCCTTAGAGATTGGTACAAAGTGATTTTCGGTGCTCATTTAGGTTCAAGTATCTTGGAGTGTGGCTGCATTTTTATTATTAGTAGTATTTTGTTTTATAACTTATGGCCATATCACTGGAGCATATAAAAAGTTTCAACACACCTCTCACTGTACTGTATGCATAATCTGTTGTAGATGAGTAGATGACTACTGAAATCAGAAATAAATTCCCCTATAAACTTTGGAGCTGGAGATAGTGTTTCCACTTAAAAGCTTACAGGACACGGACCATTCATTAAACATAGACTTTTTTCCTAATATTGACTTACACACTTTCACACACTGTTGTCTTGACTTTCAAACATCTTCCCTGGACCTGTTTGTTGTCTCGAACATGTTAGCTGGCTCAGTATGCTTCAAATGAAGTAGTTTGTTCATTAATTGTATTTCTACCTGTAAATGACATACATAAAGCATGTGACTTCAACAGCCACTAAAGCTTCCGCTCCACTGAAGAGATGAAAAATAGCATCAGGCTAAAACATCAGATCTGTGTGTAGCGATATGGACACCGTAACCTTTCTCAAATTAATACATGAAACAAACATGAATGCCATATTTCCACTGCCATTGTTTTTCTCCGTTTGAGGTTTTACTGGAGCCCATTTAATTACGTTATCTTGTTGCACCCTCTTTCTCTGCAATGGTATAATGGCACTCGACTGGAGAATTGGCACCACCTATCTCGATGAATTAACTCCAACTCTTAACTCCAACTCTAATAATCGCATAACTGCAGTGGATGGAAGCAAGCATTAATTCGCATTTTCTTGAAATTCTGTTAAAATTTGCGATACATTTGGATGGAAACACAGTTAGTGAAAGACTTACCTGTCAGTCCATATGACGTCATGTGAACAGCTCTTGATTCGTTTGTAACAAGTCTGAACATGAAAAGGACCACAAATACAATGTAATATGTAATATTAAAAAAAATACGTAAAAATATAAACTTTTTTTTCCTTTGGTATGGTCCAAATGAACCACATTACAGGTGTGAAAGCAACCTTTGATGATTCAAAAAATTCTTCGTAGGAAGGGTGCTGAGGATGAGGAAAAATGTCAGGATTCAGCTATGTAGAGTTGAATCCCCTCAGCAAAGCTCATATGTCTTCATATCATTTTGCACTCCTGTCATCTGTTTTGTGCTTCTTCAAAGTGGTCAGGTGTTGGGGATCATACTCCTAAAGGATGGATACTTCCTTTGGGAGAGCACATTAAGAGTATGTATAGTAACAGTAAGGTCATTCCAAAGTTAAACTGGAAAAAAGCGTGAGTAACAATGTGAAAATGTTTATTCCCCTTCACAAATGTATGGATATACTGTATACAGAGCCTTTGTTGGAAGCAATGACTATCAGTTGACTTCATTAGTTTAAGTTAAGAATTAAGATTGTTTAAGAGTGTTTTTGCTTCGGATGCTTGAAGGCTGTTTGGAAATGTAAAAAATTAGAGCTGTGGATGTTGTATTTTTAGGCTTATTGTGTGAATTTGCTCTGCTGTACGTGTGTGTTTGTGTTTTCCTTTGTAAAAAATGTTACCAGATTGATTGAAGATTGTCTTTTTGTTTGCCAATAAGAGAACTTGAAGGATTTGGGGAAAAAATAATTAATCAGCACATGTTGTAGGATAAAGATTAATTTTGTGCTTATGTAATACATAAATCAGTGGTCAAAAAAACCTTTAGTACAGAGATGCTAATGGCTGCTGGCTGTACCTTTATATGTACTGCACACACATGAGAGTGCTATCAATCTTCTCATCTAACTGTAACTCAATAAGAGAGCGCATAAGCTTATTCCCCATAATGTTGACCTATTCGTTTAAGGTTTGGACATCAGACTGAGCGATTTCTAAGCAGCTCAGCCAAAAACAGAATCTTTAAACTTCTGACAAACTCGACCCAGGCGGAATGATGAGTATATGTGGTGAAGATTTTAATGGACATTTCTCAGTTAGCAGTGCTCCTTTTACAAAACCAAAGTTCCCTGAAAGTAGACACAAGGTTGAGAAGTGTCATACTGCCATCAACAATACAAGAGTACAGTTTTATACAAAGAGATCACTGTTCTTTCAGAGTTCATTCAGCCAATCTTACCTACAGTGTAATATGATGTTAAGGGACTGTGAATTGCCAACAATTTATTGATGATAAATTGTGTAAACAAAAAAAATAAATAAATCACCACCTAACCCCAGTTTAAACATGTTTTAGTGACAAGTATTTAAAAAGGAAATGGGAACATTTTCAATGAATCTTTTTTTTTCATTGGGGATTTTCTGCTGCTACATATTCACAGTTCGTATGGTAAACTCTGTGGATTACCTAAGCTTCGCATCATGTATTCCTGGGTTTCTTACATTTTTCATCACATTCACTCAACTCAATCTTGCCACAGTCCCTTTAAAAGACATCAAGCGTTCTTGATCCCACGTAGACAATAAATGAAACCCTGCTGCACGAGTGTAATCCTATGTAGTCCCCCTGGGGTCAGTTGAGAAAAAAAAAAGAGCCATGTGTAAATCTGTACTCTCGGTTTATAAATCTGTGCGCACGGTTTATAAACCATGCTCTCAGATTCATAATCCGTGCTCTCGGATTCATAATCCATGGAGCATTTCGATAGCGACCGCGTCTGTGAAAAGTCCAGTACAAAACACAATATAGCATTAAATCTACCCTTAAATCTAGATAAATTGGACTTACTTGGCGAATGCAGTCGCCGTCGAAATGCTCCATTCCTTTCCATTCCGTTCTCTGAAGAAAGAATCCGTGCCCACGGACTTGCAATCTGTGTGCACGGATTGCAAGTTTTGACTATGGATTATGAATCCGAGAGCACGGTTTATAAACCATGCGCACCGAGGGGGGCTCCATATAATCCAAATTCCTGCGTGGTGAATTAGAACCTGACTGAAATGTGCACCTAATGAAGGTGAAGAGTTTCACATAATGTACTGTAAGTCATTTTGCTTTAATTAAAAGTGTATGTGTTTCATGAGAGATGTTGATGTGAAATATTTTCATATTGGGGTATGAATACAAGTGAAGTACTCAAGGAGGAAGAGAAAAACTGGATTGTAAGATTTTTTTCTGTGTTGCACTTTATGAACATGGTAATGATGTACAACTCAATCTGTCTCCAATTAAAGTCATTACACTCATGAGGGATTTCTGGTTCATTTTCCTCTTTAGTAACACGAAGACATATGACTCTGCTAAAAGACAAGCATATGTTACAAAAGGACGCACAGTTTCAATGATTACACAGTGTCACTGAAGTGAAGCAACACATTTACATAGAACACTTGATGCTGTGAATGAGTCAAGAAATTAGTTAAAAAATTCTGATTGGATAACAGTTCCCTTTCCCTTAAGCCACTGTATGGCCAAAAGTATGTGGAGACCCTTGTCTTCATACTTCAGTGTAGGCTACCTTTGTTTTGTGACTTAACAATAGGCAATTTTCTCTTGAATCCTATGGCTTAGAATAAAAAGAAGAAACCAAAACGCACAAGAACAACAATTTGGAGTACCACTCAGGGGTAACGTAGTGGGGGAAGGAGTAGAACTAACTCCCCAGGGCCCTAACACAGGGAGAGCCCTTAAGAAACCTGGAATTAAAAGTTTGTTTCTATCTGCCGTTTTTGAAGTTCATCTTATTAGTGTCATGAGTAAATTAGTGGTATAAACAGTTCATTACTAATTATTCCAATAGTCACTGAATATGCATGTGTTCAAATTACTAAATCAACAGATTTAGGCTAGTAATTTTGAGAATGGATGTATGAAAAGAGGACTGACGCTGAGATTCATAGGGCCCAGATATTTGTGCTATGCCCCTGGCAGCACTGCTGTCATCTCACCACTTTTATGGGTTGAAGTTCAGAAATGACAGAAAAGAAATGCTGAATAACAGCTGAGCTAAGTTGCCAAAAATTAGCAAGGATAATATCATTTATTTAATTTCAAAATAAAAGTGGAATATATTTGGCAATGTCCTGTTGCCATACCCTGCGATACTTAGACATGGGCTCAAAGAACTTAATTTCAATCAAGCACATCTGTGAGAAAAAGAAGAAATCCATAAGAATTAATCTGAAAAATGGCATTTCTAGTCCCTTCCTTAAACCAAAATAGACAAAAATGCCATCAATTATAATATATTCATAAAGATCAAGCAATGCAGACAGAGGGATTATTTTAAGCAAAATTTTAAAAAAATAAATTAACGTCAGCTGCATAGTGTTTTTAATGACGATGTCCAATATAATAACAATAGTCATTCGCAGCCACTGGTGTGTTAGTGTGTGTGTGAATGGGAGAATGAGAGGCAACATTGTACTGTAAAGCGCTATGTCCGTTAAGGGAGAAAGGCGCTATATATATACAGTGGTGGCCAAAATTATTAGAACACCTGACAGATCTGAAAATATTGACCTTTTTTTTGCCTCCAAAACATGATTTCATTTCATAATGTTCATGAAACATGCAGATGGTTGCTCTGAGCACAACAAATATCAGATGAAGTGAGTCCTACTGTTTTTATTCACTTTTAACTTTAATATTTGGTATGTTCACCTTGTGCAGCAATTACAGCAGCACATCTCTCTGGCATAGTGTCAATATATTTCCTGAGAACTTCAACACTAATGTTATCCCATGCCTTCTGCAACTCAAGCCAAAGGCTTTCCTTTGAATGTGCAATAGATCTGTCCAGTTTATTTTCCAACTCGCCCCAAATTTGCTCCATGGGGTTGAGGTCCAGACTGTGAGGGGGCCAGTCCATCATTTTCAATGTTCCAGCAGATTCCTTCTGTCGCAGGTAGTTCGAGCAATAGTTAGAAGAATGTTTAGGGTCATTGTCCTCTTGGAAAATAAATGCAGGCCCAATAAGACGACTCCCAGATGGTACTCCGTGCCTCACCAGAATGTTGTGGTATACTTTCTTATCCATGATGCCATCAATTTTCACTAAGTCACCTGNGTGAGGTCTTTCTTCGGTCCTTAAGACTGAGAATTTTGAGATGCTTCACTTGTCTGTCTGAAAGTTTCTTTTTTCTACCTCTCCCCTTTCGGTTCTGGTGTGAATTGGTGGCATCATGGCGGTCTAAAGTGTACTTTACAGTGCTTGGATTGCATCTCAAGTCCTTGGCTATGCGGCGGTAACTCCAGCCAGCATCAAAAAGGGCCTTTATTCGAACCCGTTGCTCACTCATTAGCTCCTTCTTCACCTTAGCCATGTTCAAAGAGCAACGTGTGCTTCAAGACTACTTCTAGAGGCTTTGAATTTATACCAATTGGTGGTGTGGCCTCAGTGACAAAACCCTGATGTTACCAATCACTTAATGAGCAGGATAGGCCCTGTACATTCAAAAGAATCACACAACTGTGTCCTAAGACTCTTGCATCAACATCAATTTAACCACGATCACACCTGACAATGATTACACAAGTAATTTGGCTTCTTCTGTGAAGGAACATGATTGTGTGACATTGACAGTGAAATAGGCCTAGCTTGTTTTTTGCAAGGAAAATGACCTAAATCTCCTTATGATGGCTCTATTCTATGGTTTATAGAGCATAATGATGACTTTGTAGATATTTCATTTGTTGTATGGGTATTTTAATGGCCAATTCAACAAAAACAACTGAAACCTCTTAAATATGCCAAGTGTTCTAATAATTTTGGCCACCACTGTATATATATATATTCTTGGAGTGGTGGGGGGTTTGGTTTTGGTGGTGGGTGAATAGGGGTGAAGAAGTGACGTCCTATGGTAATTCAATACAGAATTGTACATAAGTAAATAAGACCATATCCAAACACGCTACTCACTGTATCACTAAATACTGAGTAAACTTGGTGAAATAGCCAGCAATAGATACTGAAAGGTGATATCAATGAGAGTTTTACTTTGAAAGTTGCAGCAGGAAGTGTTTGTGTGTTGTGTCTCGTGGTGTGACGGTGTCGGATCCATGTGCCACTGCCATCCGCGCCACGCAACACTTGCAAACATCGTTGATTCCCAGCAGGACTGAACATGAAGACACTGTCAACCAGGTAAGGGCTGCGGTCGAATAGTCAAAAAAATGTCCTTTCCTAACCACTTTTCCTTGACCTCGATGGAAAACGTCATGAGAACAAGGAAAGATGTGAAGGAGAATTCATAAGGACTTAGGAAAAGACAACCACAGTGCTAAGAGAATCGGACTGCACTTACACTAGGCTACGCCATTATGCGACGGCGGATGTTATTGACGTAGGTCTGCCGTGATGAAACTACAATGTTCCGAATATGGACGACTAAAAGTGCATCTTAGACACTTCGCCCCATGCGTTCTTACCATGTTGTTTCATGCAGACTGTATAGACATGGACAACCTGGTGAAAAATATTACTTCATTTCCAAGGTTGGAATTGAAAGAAATAAAGGAATATAGGCTACCAGTCACAAAGGTGAAACGAAATAGTTGTCACCCCCCTGTCATCATATTTATCCACATGAATCCCAATTAGTATGATTGTATGAAAATAACTTACATTTATGCAAGATAGGCAGAACATGTTCAGCCTTCAACAAACATGTTGAATTAAAAACATCATCTGGCTAAAAACGTCTCATATTTCTTTTTCTTGAAAGACAGACTTCTGTGTTCTGGTTAATATGCTGATTTGTTGTCATCAACAGCTCTCGGGCATTCTGTATTTCTTTCAAATATTTATTCTCCTTGGGCCGGTTGCACCAACAGGGCGTAGGCCTGGTTTTAAGCTAAGTCGGTCTTAACTTGGCATTCTAAGTCCTACCCATTAGTTACGTCAGTTGCACCATCTAGGCTTAAGCCTTCTTCTTGCTAAGACTGGGCGTAAATCTTATGCCTAGTCAGGAGCAGGCGTAAAGTCAAAATCTAGGCCGTTTCTATAGTAACAACTTTAACAGCTTGTAGGCTACAGATCCACATTGTGATGACGCGTCTAATATATAGACTTTACAACGAGCGGGCATTAGTCAAGTCAAGTCAGTTTATTTACAGAGCACATTTAAAAACAACAAACATTGACCAAAGTGCTTTACAAAGAAATTAAGATCAAATAAAAACAAAGACAAAAATTAAAGGAAATAAGCATAAATATCTTGATAAAATCATAACACAAACAGCATTGCACAGACAACAAATAAAGAGTGTGGTCAGACATGTCCTCAAGATGACAATTAAGAGGCTAAAAAAAAAGATGGGTTTTTAGATGGGTTTAAAGGTGTCAATGGCGGGGGAAGATCTAATTGTTAGTGGTCTATTCCACAATTTAGGGCCAACAATTGAGAAAGCTTGATCGCTTTTGGTTTTTAACTGGGTGCGGGGAATGAAGAGCAGTGATTGGTAACCTGATCTGAGGGATCGGGAGGTTAAATAGGGGATGAGCAGCTCAGAGATGTAATCTGGTGCCAGTCCATGCAGTGCTTTAAAAACAAATAAAAGAATCTTAAAATCAATTCTGTACTTCACTGGTAACCAGTGAAGAGAGGCCAGTACAGGGGAGATGTGGTCTCTCTTCT
>NTHP01000336.1:352403-370643 GCA_003416845.1 Oplegnathus fasciatus
CCTTAAGTAGGAGTGAGGGAATAATGTCTAAGGGACATGAAGAAGGGTTCGTATGTGAAATAATATGCGTCAAAGAAGAGAGAGAGATCGGTTCAATGTTGCTGAGAACTGAGGAGCATGGGCTTAACTCTGATGGATCAAAGGTGGGCGGTGAGATCTGTGATCGTATACCGTCAATTTTGCTAATAAAGAATTTTTGGAAATATTCACAGGTATCTGGTGTTGCTTCATGATAATTTGTGACTACAGGGTTGAGTACTGTCTTTATTGTATTAAATAAAACTTTGGGTCTATGGGCATGTTTGGAGATGATATCCGAAAAATATTTGGTTCTCTCTGCTTTGACACACTGTTGGTATTTAGCTAGACAATATCGCAGATGCTGATAGGACACTTGAAGTCTATCTTTATTCCATTTGCGCTCTGCTCTCCTGCATTCCTGTCTAACCGCACAAGTTGTGGAGTTAAACCAGGGCTGGGCTTTGATTTTTGCTTTTCTAACTCTGTAAGGGGCAATAGAGTCAAGAATATTGGTGCAAGTGGAATTGAATCTTGTTACCAGTTCTTCTGTGCCCAGAACAGCAGGGGGAGCATTAATGAGAGCAGAGGAGAAGCTTATCGCAGGTTTTGAGAAAAGCTCAAGACGGGAGAGAGTAATTAGGGACAGAAGCAATCCATTGGACATGTACAACGATGAGGAGCTGATTGAGAGGTTTCGATTCTGAAGGAGGGATCTCTTTGAACTTATTGAAGAGCTGTCACCGGACTTGTAGTTTGTGTCAGACCACAACGCAGCATTGTCACCCGTGTTGCAGCTGTTACTGTTGATAGCACTTCGTTTTTATGCAAACAGTGCTTTTCAAAACACAGTTGGAGACATGATATGTGTCCACAAGTCCACATTTGTTGAGCGATGCATTGGTGTCCTCAAGCTCAGGTAAGCTACATAATGTGCATATCTTACAAACTCTCACTTAAACTTCAATAGCAATTGCCTTAATGCTGTCCTGAATTATTTATTTCATGCCTAAAACTGCGAATGTATGCTGAATAACAAATGTGTAAACATGGAGATATATACGTAACTTGGAAAATGCAGGATAAAGCTAAATAAAGTTGAAAAATAAAGGTCATTCAATCAAGTGAAAAAGAAGGTTACAAATAAAGTAAACAAAAGTGAGTGGATTAAAGTCCTAAAATTGGCACATATCTTGGTCAGCTCTGCTTTGTGCAGTGATCTGTCCTGATCAATGTTTCAGCACCATGGACAGCGTCATGGGCCAAGGGAGGGAGAGGGAGACAGAAGGCCCAACAAACAAAGAAACTCACCACTTGAGAAATTTGGGCCTGAAAGTACCCTAATAATTAGTTATATTTTCTAGGTTTCACTGCCTTCATGGGGAGTATGCAGATGCACCCTGAGAGAGTCTGCAGCGTGATAGCGGCATGCATTGTCCTCCACAACATCTGTGTCACCAAGAGGATCCCCCTCCCCAGGCAACACCATCAGCCGGTGCAGGAAGAAGATATGCACCTTGTGGTCCCTGCAGTGCATGATGACGTCGGTGGACGACTAGTTCGTGCACACATTGTTAACACCTTATAAGTTCAGACAGATCTTTCTTACTGTTTCAAAACATCTTTATCAGTTCCTTGTAGTTGAACTATTTCAGTGTATTGCTTCAGTTCAAAGTAATTCCTGGCTAAATGTCTGCTTGTTGTAAACCAAATATACATGATATAATATAAGGACATATAATAATATATATAATAATATATATAATATAATATAAGGTCATATAAAGAAAACAAATGTAAAGAATTGACAGCAATGTGTAATACTTTGTAAATAAATATTTTATTGTTTACATTCCATTGTGGTTGATTATTATAATGTACATTAGATTGTGGTTGATCATTATTGTTATTATTATTACTATTCACATTAGACAGTGGTTGATTACTGTTATTACTATTATTATCATGCTGATTTCATTAAAAACCACATAGGACAGGTCATCCTCTTCAAAAACATGGGAGGAAGGCCCATTTAGTCACTGTTGGAGCAACTGTATTTCCAGAGCTATTTTTTGTTTTTCCAGCTCCAGCTTTTCCCGCTCCGTCTGCAGTTTTTTGGTTTCAGCCTCCACTCGGATGATCTCCTTCTCAAGCAGCATCTGCTGAAGGTCGTCCCTTCCCCTCCGTTTTGCTGGTGGTGCTCCGCTGCTGCCAGGACTAATTTGTGCAGGAGTGGCATTGGTCGAGTCTGAAATCAAATAGCAAATTCACTAAATCTGGCCTGTACAGTTGTGCGACAAATTCTAAGACTTAGCCTAACTTTATTATACTCTAACTAGAAGTAGAATGTATTGACAGATTTTATTATTAGCTTATTTGCCTATTATTAAACTAAATAAATAAATAAATGGGTAGTTTATGTGGAATACACGCCTTCGCAGTTCACAGTAACGTTACTGCTCTCGTTGCTTGTGGTGTTGATGTGAACCACATCCATCTCTGGAGAGACATCACTCTCTTCCGGTGGTTGGTCGATGCCGGCGCTTTCCACACCAACCAAACCAGCAAAAGCAGGGTTATCCTCTCCAAAAACATCAACAATGTCACTATAAACTGACGTTTTTGGGGGAGAACCCCCGCCGGTTTGATGAACTCTTTTAGAAGAAACGTCTTTCTTTGCCTTGCTCAGGAGGTCTTTCCATTATTTCTTTCCAAGTCGTCTGTTTTTTCTTATTTGTAATGACATTGGACTGCCTGGCAGTCAGCATACTCTTGTGCTGGCTGTATAGCTCTATTAATTTTCGTATCTCAGTGTCCATGAAATTGCCTTTTCTTTTCCTTTGTTCCTCCATAATGTTACCGCAAATCAGAAATCATAAGCTATAAATTAGCAAGATAGCGGGAGGTTGTTAACAATGTTTCCTAGCAACATCAATGGCATGTCAACTATCACTGCAGTAGAATGTGTCAGCATGGATCTGTGTCGTCTAAGCTGGGCTTAGTTGTGCCTAGTTGCAGTTTTAGATGGTGCAACAGGTGTAAATATTTATCACAAGGCTAGACGTAGCTAAGCCTGGCGTAGGGCTTATGTCCAACTTTTTTATGCTCTGTTTGTGCAACCGGCCCCTGTAGACCAACTTTTCTCATTTGATGTTATCCCTGCTGAGTCAACACACATGTAAGCATGGTTTACTCTTCTGTCCTCTTTTGTTTCTTTTGTTTGGGGAAGTAACCTCTTTAAATGCACTGCGGTTAAGCCAGACGTCATTCGTGTTTGCGTGGTCAAACCAGCCCAAACCAGTGTTTCAAGAGCGCAATTGATCTAATGTTTACAGTAATCGCAATCACAGCTCTGGGGAGCTGTTGGAAATGACTTTCGAATACAGTCTCACAAGTATGGGATAGATATTACAGAAATATTTTCGCATTAAATATTCCCGGTAATGAGCTGAATGAACATTGAATCAATAGGAAGGTTTCGTACTGTATATACAATATTATATAGTCGCCCACTTTAAAGCTACCGCAAATCCCACCAAGGAATACTTCCAGATTTCAAAGTAAAGGATGGCATGGGGTTTCATTTCCATTAAGGAACAGAACAATGTGATATACAATTTAAATAAATCCTTGCAACAAACTATATTATGTGTAAATTTAAAAGCAGGTCTGTTTTTGAAATTAAAAATATAAAAATTTAGGTATTATTTATATTGCTGGGACAAGCTGTCCCGTGTTGTATCAGTGCCATTGGAAGTCTTTGGTCACTATGATGTAGTTACCTTTTGGTGCTCTTAATTGGTCAGTTAAGTAGTGCATATGACCTGCCTCTCCCTGCTTCCCATATTTTGAGAGTGACCCACAGGATGTTGGTGTGTGAAAGAGGAGGACAACATCTGATAACACAAACCTCTTTTTCAGTGATCCCTTTTCTGTTAAGAGTGGTGCTTCAAAGCACTCCTTGGTTTTCAAGCCTGCCGTAAAACTAAATAACACAGACTCCAAGACTGTTCCCCTCCAAAACCTGCACAAACACTGCCTGAAAAATCTCTTCCTGAAAAGAATAGCAGAATTTCATACATTAGACTGTTTTGTGCATGTTCATTTTACTAAGGTTTGGTGTGTAAATGATATCTGATGTTTATTGTAAGATAAGTCCAAATTTGAGTATAGGAACATATGTTAATAGAGGTGTAACCTTTGGGTTCACGCCAAGACCAGGGTCAACCCCCCCTGTTCACTACCCCTTTAACTCAAAACCATAACTGGTTTGGACATCCTTTGTCCTCCTTCTTGGTTACACTGAACTCTAGACTCTTCTCTAAATGTTCTGTTCTTCAGTGCACCCACTTTTATATCTCTACCATCTTACACTGCCTCCACCTCAGCCTGCGTGACTGTCTTTTCTCCTGAATTGAACTGAACAACTGAGGATGGGGAGTGAAAGAGTGACTTACTGTAACTTCTCAAGCCTGCACCGTGACATCTCTGAGATTTGTCTGGCCAAACAAAACAGGCCTCCTCACACTGATCCATCTACAGCAGAGACCTAGAGAGTCCCTCCTCTCCTGTGTGAGCCCAACTTCAGCTCACCCCTCCATGTGTTGCATTTGCCACAGCAACCGACCTAAACATCACCATGGTCTAGTGTGGGATCGCCAATGCTACCTCAGTGATATGCTGCTGCATTCACCAGCTACATCTGGTAGATTTCGCCTGCCTGAACGTTGAACATTCAGCTGTCTGTGGGCTACCGAGAGCTCCGATGGATCATCTAGCTTTATGTTGCCAGCAGACCTACATGACGGACCCCTGCCCGAGCTGTGGGACACCGCCAAGATCTTACCAGAGATAATTCTTATCTCTTCAGGTAGCAAACCATAAACTGTCATGGATACTGTATCTCTTCCTTCATTTAAATATATTGCATATGATCTCATATTCTATCATTCATTGCTTCAATCATTTATAACTCTCCCACTTGCTCTCCCACGTCTTATGATCAATAATCAGTCTTAGAGTGTCTTGACTAAAGATGCCAACCTACATACAGTATGATCATTCAATTCATCTTTTGTTATTAGACATGGTTAGAATTGTCAATACTACTCATCCACTACTCATCACATTTTAGCTTCTCTCTGTTCATTATATTAAATTACCATCTGAGAGAAGTTGTCTTGACTGTTTTGTTTGTAAATCAATTAATATCGGTGTCCCTGCAGTTCCCAAAAACTAGGAGAGCGACTTAGTGTCTGTAAATGTACAGTATTTCATATATACAATGTTCACACATGCTATATGTGGTGTTGCTGATATACCCAGTGATGCTACGATTATTTTAAATCATCTAATGTCATACATTTAATTATATTATAATATGATAAACCCCAATTGTAACTACACTACAAATAGTTACACTCACCCAATCAGTAGTGGGAGGCCCAGATCCTGGGGGCTCTGGGGCAGAGCACATTACACAGTTGTTCTCCATGTCAAACACTTCAAGAAAAGAAAATATTTTATTGTATTTTATTTTACTGTATATGTATACAGTTGTGCCACACCCACCTCTCCTATTCCCAGTTCCTAATCAGCTCCCATGTATACTGTAGGCTCTTCTCATTTCTCAGGTTGTACATCCTCGATTCCTTTCCTCGCCTCCTCTCCTCGCGTCTTTGTCCCTCCCACCTGAGATGTGAACAGAGGAGGCAAGGAAGAAACACCAGGAGATAGGAGTGGAGGCAACAGGCATTTAACAAAATGAGACATCTGTGCTTCAAAGCCGTTATTTTGAAGTGACATCAACTAAATATGACGTGTGGCACAGCTGCATCATATGTCCAGCGTTTTGTTACAGCCTACTGCTGTATTTTGTAATTTCTGTCAGATGAGCAGAACAGTGTTCGTGACAACTTATTCACTTTTAATTCAATTCACAATGTGGCATAAAGTGACAAGAATGTAGGGATGTCATACATTTTTATTTTTTTTATTTAACACACACACACACACACACACACACACACACACACACACACACACACACATACAACTTATGAAGACAAAAGGAACGCTTACAGTTGTAGAGTCCTGCCCCTGCCATAGTTTGTATATTCCAGCTGTGTGTCGCGCCTCTTTTATATGTTATGGGTGCCAAAAAGACTTCCACAAAGGATACACCTATGCATCCTCGCTCATAGCTCCTCCAGCAAGCCCTCTCATCAATCACTTTGATTCAGATTCAGGTTCAGGTTTATTTGTCACAATACAGAGTATAATTACAGTGAAGTCAAACATATATACCCGTTAGCTCCTTCAATTATGCAATAAAAATAAGTGTAAAATAGAATAAGAATAAAGAATAGAAATAAGCAATAAATAATNATGTCAACTATAATAAGTAACTTTGAATAATAAGTAAGTAAAAAATAGTCTCAGGCAGTGTCCTCAATCAGGATCCTAGTGGCCTGAGGGTAGAAGCTCTTCCTGAGCCTCTCAGTGCTGGCCTGGTGTATCCGATATCTTCTTCGCGACCTCATCAGGGAGAAAAGGCCGTTATGTGGGTGGTTGAGATCCTTAACAATTCTCCTAGCCTTAGTCTTACACCGCCTAGTGTAGATGTCCTTTATGTAGGGTAGACCACCGCCAAACGAACCACTCTTTGCAGGGCCTTGCGGTCCTATTCAGTGCTGTTCCTGTACCAGGCAGTGATGTTCCCCGTCAGGACGCTCTCGATGGTGTAGGAGTAGAAATTCCTCATTATCTGAGGGGGTATCCAGAATTTCCTCAAGTGTCTGAGGTGAATGCAGCCACAAATGTAGTTAAAGTCACACACTACGTTACCACGGTGACAATGACCCCACAGCTACTGCCATCAGGTTGAACTAGATGGTGCATGGTTGCTTCTCTCCATTTGACAGTCCCCCAGTCCTCCTTGCCATAGCAGCTCCTCCTCATCTTGTAGTATTCCCTTTGTAAAAGACATGGTGGAATAGTCTCTTATGTAGTCACCCCCCCAGTCCTCCTTGCCATAGCAGCTCCTCCTCATCTTGTAGTATTCCCTAGTCTTTTGGAATAGTCTTTTATGTAGTCATAAAAGAAACACATGTACAGGTCTGTGTTGCACTTTTCCTCTTTTATTTTGTGTTACTTATCTCTCCTCTCGCTTCAGACACTGCCCTTGTGTGTTTCCCGCCTGCATCATCACCTGCCCTGCTCTGATTAGTTTTACCTGCCCCTCATTAGCGTCAGTCACCTGTGTATTTAGTCTGTGTGTTCCCCTCTCCCTGTGCCAGTTTGTCTTTGTCCTCTGTGTCAAGCGTTCTAGCGTCTTTCCCAGTGTTTAGTGTTTCATGGTTTTTGATTTTTGGCTTAGCTCCTCTGACTTTGTCTCTGCCCACTCCCTGCCTGCTTTCACTGCCTGCCTGTGTACCGAACTCTGCCTAGTAAAGACTGTTTTTTTAATTCTCAACCTGCTGTGTCTGAGTCGTGCTATTGAGTCCTGTTTTCCACCTGCGGTACTAGTTGTTACAAGCCTCTTGTGCTGTTGGCAAATCTTTTTCAGCTCCCACTGGCTCTTCTCCATAATCCCCTGGGTCATGTTGTCTTAAGTATAATTCTGTTAAATAAATTAGTATAAATTAGTAGTATTTAAGTATTCAATGTGGTGAATTATTGTAGCTACAACTGTATGGATAATTGCTATGTCTTAAAGTTGTGGTTAGCTAGGTAAAGTTTACCTGTGTTGATTTCTGGGCAACTCTTTTGTACCTCTTTTAGAGCTTTTCATGATGTCCAAGGTCATCTGCTATAGAAGCACATAACTTCTAACACACTAACTTCTAACACACAAAACACACGTCCTCCACATCACCCTATCCCATCTGGACAAGAGAGGGAGCTACACTCCCCTCCAAAAGTATTGGAACAGTGAGGCCGATTCCTGTATTTTTGCTGTAGACTGAAAACATTTGGGTTTGACATCAAAAGATGAATATGAGACAAGAGATCAACATTTCAGCTTTTATTTCCAGGTATTTACATCTGGATCTGATACACAACTTAGAAGATAGCACCTTTTGNCATGAAAACCAGAGAGCTGTCTATAGGTGAAAAACAAGCAATTGTGAAGCTGAGAGAAGATGGAAAATCAATCAGAGCCATTGCACAAACATTGGCCATAGCCAGTACAACCAGTGTCCTGAAGAAGAAAGAAACCACTGGTGTACTAAGTAACAGACGTCGAACAGGTAGACCAAGGAAGCTTGCAGTTGGTGATCTGTCTGAGACCCTTCCAGATGGAGCCAGAGTCTCCTGAAAGCTGATGTTGTAGTCTCTCAGAGTACAGTTGTTTAGCTTTTCTCACCTCCTTGCTAAACCTGTACTTTGACTCTTTGAACCTGTCCCTGTCACCACTTCTGAACGCTTCCTCCTTTTCCAACCATAGCTGTCTGAGTTTAGCTGTGAACCAGGATTTGTCGTTGTTGAAACTCATCCTGGTACGAGATGGTACACAGCTGTCCTCACAGAAGCTGATGTATGATGTCACAGCCTCTGTGAACTCATACAGACTGTTGGTAGCAGTCCTGAAAACATCCCAGTCAGTACAGACAAAGCACTCCTGAAGGTCCTCCATGGCTTCACTGGTCCTTACATGTCATTACAACAGGTTTGCCGAGCTTTAATTTCTGCTTGTATGCAGGAATCAGGTGGACCTTGACGTGGTCAGAGTGACCCAGTGCAGCGCAGGGGACGGCATGATAGGCTCTGCTTACTGTAGCGTAACAGTGATCCAAAATGTTTTCCTCTCTGGTCGGGCATTTAATTAGCTGTCTATATTTAGGGAGTTCCTGGCTGAGGTTACCTTTGTTAAAGTCACAGAGGACAATAACTAAAGAGTCCGGGTTTGTCCGCTCCACACTCAGTATCTGGTCGGTGAGCATGTGCTAGGCCTCCTGCACGCTGGCCTGCGGTGAAATGTAAACACTGACCAGAATGAATGAAGCAAACTTATGGGGGGATTAAAACGCCACTGTGTATGTAAAAACAGATACCCCCACCTTTTGTTTTGCCTGAAAATTGTGTGTCCTGATCAGCTCTGAAGAGCTGGAAGCCTTCCAGCTGCAACACAGAGTCCGGTATAAGTCCACTCAGCACCGTCTCCGTGAAACATAAAATGGAAGATACTGATACTGATGCTGTGGTGTGGTCACAGGTAACATATGTGGCAACAGGGACAGGGGAGCATCCTTTGACTGGATTTCTCACTACGACTTCGTAGATATAAAAAGGTGCGCTCTCCCCTTTTGCCTTTTTAACAATGCTAACAGTAGCATCTAGGTAGACAATGTCCTCTTTCAAACACCTTGAATTGTTTTCTTGGACCACAGTGTAGCAGTATGTGGGGTATCAGATATTAAAATATCATAATTATGATCATTCATAATTTGTATAAAATTTAAGTCTCAGCTTCGGATATCAGAAATAATCAGTATTAATATTAAACAACAGAATTTAACCTAAATTAAATTCATCTCGGGGCACCACCCTTGCAAAATGGAAAAAGATAGCCAATTAATTAATTCAGTCTCGATTCAAAGGATGCTACAGAGTTCTTGACTTGTGCACAGTGACTACTATATGTCATACACACAAAACCACGTGATCAAGTTCTTTATAAATTAAATATATATTACACTACTAAATTACACACACAGAACTAACAACTATTAGACGTATAAATGAATCAATGCAACCATGAATAAATACACAGAATACAACAACAAACAATTAATGAATGAATGAGGACCATTTTATACCAGATGATGCAGAGAATTAATATATCATAGCATATTATTATTATTATTATTATAAATATCTTAAGTTGTGGTTCTGTTATTATAAGCATATTAAATTGTGGAAACACAGGAGATCGCTAAATGGATAAAATCTTAAGATTGACCAGTGAAAATCACCTTAATGCATCGTTCAACAGCTTAGAGAGTATTTGGAAGCACCAGTGAAATATTTTAAACACTTCCTACATTCATACATTCTCTTTTCTACTGACTAGGCTTATTGTCAGGCCTATGCACTAACATACCAGGGAATTCCTTGTATGTGAAAACCTACTTGACAATAAATCTGATTCTGATTCTGATATAAAGGGAATCCTATTCTCATCTAGCACTGAACAACTTTAATACACTACATAGCTTCAACCCCCACTATCACAGGAAGCAGGGCCAGCCTGCCCTATGGGCTGAATACGCAACTGCGTAAGGCCCTGCAAATCCTTCTTTTTTTTTTTTAAATAAAGAAACTTGCTGGGAGACATAAAGCCAATCAATGACTCTGACCCAGGGGGCCCCATGTCAATCATGTCAATTGATGTATTTGATTGGCTGACCGCCTGCCTCCAAAGAATGAGTGAGAGCCACTACGGTAGTGAGAGGCAGTGGGGAAAACAGTGTGTAGAGCCAGAATATTTTCACATCTAACTCTGTGAATTAAGGGTTCAACCAAACCAGAGTTGGTGATTGTTGGAACAGTGGAAAGACTAACCAAGACGGTTTGGGTGAGTTTTAATTTGTATCTGTCGAGTTTGAATGAAGTGTGTTTTACCATGAGTTAACATTTAACATGGCTAGCTTTTATTATTATTTTTTCATCTTAGGTCCATCCTTCTCTGGAGGTGAGGAGCACTTTCCAGCACCTGCATCCACTGATGCTCTTTCAGTGTCTGTTTCAACCTCAGCTGATGTGGCTGGTAAGTTAACAGCAGAGCTGCCTTTGTATTTGTTCAGTTTACTGTAGAATATCCTGAGATACATATTTCTAATTATAATTATTAATTTTATTTCCCTATAGGTCCTTCTACTTCTGTGGCTATGGAGACTGATGTCACATCTACTCCCCCGGCAACTACACCATAGATCAGCAGCTCCTCCAGCTGACCCAGCTGAGTGATCATCTGTCCTGTCTGTCTCAGAAAGGACACACCTGGTAAGCAGAGGGCCTCTGCCCATAAAGGAAAACTTCACATTCCATAAAAAACATGATGGCCGAAGCTTCCACTACCACTAGACCTACAAACAGCTTTATATTTTATTCTTGAACCATTATTGTTATCTTGTTAGAGGTTCCTCTATTCATTTTATGTCATTATTTAAGTATTTATTTAATATTGTCTGTCTTTTACATTTGCATTTATTTTTTATATAAGAAGGAAACTTTACTGAGGGAGGTACTGTTTCTCTAAGTTATTTGATGTTAATTGTAGTTAATTGTTGTTCTGCACTTTTGCACGTTGCAGATTTTTTAAACCAAAAGCAATTAAAGAGGTGAACTTATTTACAGCAAATGCATTGTCTGCTAGTTTACATGTTCAGTATGCCACTTAGTACAGTATCACTTTAAATATTAAAGTACAAATTAACACCAGACCACTCTTGTGAGTTTGCTATTGCTATTGCTTTTCAAGATTAAAAACCTGAGAAGGGTAAAAACATGCCAGGCTGACATTGGTATGATGTAAGCAACACAGCTACAACCAATAAAATTGGAAATGGGTGTGTTAGATTTACAGTAAGTGTGTCAATGTTCAAGCATTGACAATAGACAATAGTAGTGGCAGTGCCAAAGCAGTGGCCAGACGATAACCTGGAGGGGAGGAGAAGAAGCAGCTGGCTCTTGGCATTTGGACCGGGGGAAGCGGAGGCATTTTGTTCCCAGTGAAGGCATCTGCCATGGGGCATCTTTGGCGGCACTCTCCATTCCAAGTTCTCAGTGAAGATCAGCAGACGAGAGGCATCAGAGAAGAGGAGAGAAGGACAAAGAGACTCCTTGTTTTATGGTTGTCTGTGAGAAGGAGGCGGGGTGTCAGCTAGCAATGGTGCAAAACTTCAGCCCCCGCTCTACTTCTAATCATCTTAGTTATTTTCCTTGGTCCTAATTTCCTTTCTGAAGAATTACTGAAGCTTATGACATATTTAATGCTTCCATAGTTAAAAGTTTTACTTCCTCAGTTATTGAATGATACCAAACACTTCTATTAATAAGCAGTAATAACTGTTAGACAGCATAAACTCAGTTTAAACTTTAATCATGTACAACATTTGATACAAACACATGTCATATATGTCTATATACGTATATTGTATATGTGTATCATATGTAGCCTACAGCAAACAAATGTAAAATACAGTACTTTTTACACACACACCCACTTACCCACACACACACGTCTGTGGTGGTTGTGGGTCAGACTTGGAGACACTATGAGCCTTTCTGTTAGTTCCTATTATGATAACAGATGACTCATAACTTACTCCATGCATATAGATCTCCACATGATGTATACTCTATATGTCTGTTCTCTATATAGGTGTAGCAAATGAAATAGTTAAAATTGAATTGTTCCTCAAGTAACTACTCTGTTTAAGGAACGTAAAGAGGAGGAGTGAAGGTGGAAACTGTCATCTCTTAATCGTCATCTTTAACTTTAACATTTCCTCTTATTGCAAGCTATGATCAATTTACTTGCTAAATACGGTACATGCGTATTCAAACTTCATGTTTCATTAGCTCTTGAA
Organism: Oplegnathus fasciatus; assembly: GCA_003416845.1. NCBI lineage: Eukaryota > Metazoa > Chordata > Actinopteri > Centrarchiformes > Oplegnathidae > Oplegnathus > Oplegnathus fasciatus. Next base: position 365,018 of record NTHP01000336.1, read on the forward strand.
CAAGACCAAACATCCTCTCATTATCTTTTATAGATTAGCGGATTTATGTAATCTTTTACTTTAAGTTCCGGGTCTATGTGCTTGTGTTGAAACCAACATATTATAACACAGTTCTATAGTCTTTTTACAATGTACATTAAGCATGACATGTTAAATAAAGTCAAATTAAAGTCAATTCTGTATGGCACAGACAGTCCTTTGTCCTCCGAGTTCAGCGCGGTGCCATGAACCTTCAGACACCATCCTGAGATAGGGTTTTTGGTTTATCAAGTTAGGCCCGTCGTAAATTAAGCCAGTGTACTCCCAAATTCCATTTGACACCTTATTTTGAGGCCTGATGGGTCATGATTTACGCCCAAAGATCATGTGAGGTTGGACATCGGGGGGAGGTTGATCCATGAGTTTTAACAGTCCTCCATTCCTTGACGCAGAGGGGCCCTGTGCATAAAACTTCAGGGAAGATTCATTATTTTTCAATAACAGATATAGATTATTTATTATAAGTTTTATCAACTCATCATGCCACAACAGCATGACACCTTTTGGCTGCAGGACGATCTTATGGATAAACTGGTCATCTGAGCCTTGCTCATCTTCAGACATCAGTTGTAGACAGATCATCTCATTCCTGTGCCGCCTTTGCTTTTTCCTTTCACTCCAGGGTAAAGTCATTAACACTCCAGTTGTCAGCACCTCATCTCTGCAACCAGATTGCACAACAGTCTCCTCCAACTTTTTCAAGCTATGCAAATAAATATTTCGTGGGAGTTTTGAGTTCAGTGTGTAAGCTAGCAGCTGTCTTTCTTCAGCTCTTATCGACCTCCTTCTCTACTGTTGACGGCTGTGCCACACAAAGCCGTGCGGAAGGCAGACAACAGCCTTGAGGGACGATTCACTTTCCACTTTCACATGTACCTGAACACGACAGTCATCAATGCGGCAGTACCCAGTGCAGGTAAACAGTGGGGTGTTTTTCTTAGAGCCTATAGTTTTTACATTGTGCCACTTGAAAGCAAAACTACAGGACATGGGTGGACATTTCGGATCCCTTTTGCTATTACGTTTGTCCAATGCAAACTTTTGAACTGCCGTTTGTGTTGGGTCTTCTCCATTCTTTGTGTTGAATGAAAAAAAACATGGTTACTCAGGCAATTTGTGAGTATTTCTGGTTACACTCGTCATTTATTGTAGACGATGTGGTAGAGGCACTGCTGGTCTTCTGCAAACACAAGCTGAAATAAAAGGTAGATTAGAAGCTGGACGGCATAGCACTCTGAGTAGAAAATATGCATTCATGCCACTCACTTGAAATTGTTTCATAAAAAGAAAGCTTGTTTAAAAGACCAACAAAAGTAACGACTGTATTAATGATATCTAATTGCCTAATTAATCCATACTTCAACTGCATATTGCAAATTTCATCATACAATGTAAAGATAAGTAGATATGTATTTTTTTTGCAGAAGGACATCCCTCGTAAATTGAGAACATTTTTTAGGACTTTATAATACTCCCTAAAATTGTTGTTGTTATATTATATAAAATATATGCCACCTTTGAAAGCTGAAAAGCTATAATGTAAATGTAAAAATGAATAGCTAAGAAATTACTGTACGTTTTAAAAATATAACCTGACCCACTTAAAGGCATAATGAGTAGGATTCGTCGGTTGCTGTTTGTAAACACAACATTCAAAGCTCCTCAGCTCAAAGCGCATGCGCTTCTGGTGGCCCCATGTACTTACAATCTGGTATTGGTCGCTGTGTTTTTATAGAGTCCCACACCTCACACCTTGCGCGCTGTTATTGGCTGGGGGCTACACACCACTGGTACATCATCTCTTCATCTAAAACATCAACCTGCCTCTTAGACCCTATTCCAGCTAGACTGCTTAAGAAGTTTTACCCTTCATTACTAGATATAATCAATCTGTCTTTATTAACAGGCCATGTACCACAGTCCTTTAAAGTAGTTGTAACTACAGACCTACTGTATATCTAACCTTCCCTTTTTCTCTAAGATCCTTGAGAAAGCAGTCGTCAATCAGTTGTGTGACTTTCTGCATAACAATAGTTTATTTAAGGACTTTCAGTCGGGATTTGGAGTGCATCATAGCACAGAGACAGCATTGGTGAAAGTTACAAATGACCTCCTAATTGCATCAGACAATGGACTTGTCTCTGTACTTGTCTTGTTAGATCTTAGTGCTGCATTCAACACCATTGACCATCACATCCTATTACAGAGACTTGAACATTTAATTGGCACAAGGAACCGCATTAAGCGGGTTGAAGTCCTGTGTATCAGATCGATCTCTCAGTTTGTACATGTTAAAGATGAATCCTCCATGCCTGCCAAAGTTAGTCACGGAGTTGCACAAGGTTCTATGCTCGGACCAATTCTATTCACCTTATATATGCTTCCTTTAGCAAATATTTTTGGGAACACTCCATTCCAAACTTTCATTGTTATGCAGATGATACCCCATTATATCTATTGATCAAGCCTAATGAAACCAATCAGTTAGCTAAACTTTAAGCATGTCTTAAGGACATAAAAACCTGGATGACATGCAATTTTCTGCTGTTAAACTTAGACAAAACTGAAGTCATTGTACTTGGGCCCAAACATCTCCGAGACAGATTATATAAAAATACAGTTACTCTAGATGGCATTGCCCTGGCCTCCTGCACCACTGTAAGGAATCTTGGAGTAATCTTTGATCAGGATATGTCTTTTAACTCCCATATAAAACAAACTTCAAGGACTGCCTTTTTTTCATCTTCGTAACATTGTAAAAATCAGACACATCCTGTTTCAAAAAGATGCAGAAAAACTAGTCCATGGATTTGTTACTTCGAGGCTGGATTATTCACCAGCCTCGATATAAGTCTCTAAAGACTCTCCAGCTGATCCAGAATGTTGCAGCACGTGTACTGACAAGAACCAGGAAAAGAGATCATATTTCTTCCATATTAGCTTCTCTGCACCTCCTCCCTGTAAAATCCAGAATAGAATTTAAAACCCTTCTCCTCACCTACAGAGCCCTTAAAGGTCAGGCGCCATCGTATCTTAAAGAGCTCATAGTTCCCTATTACCCCACTAGAACCCTGCGCTCCCAGAATGCAGGGTTACTTGTGGTTCCTACAGTTTCCAAAAGGAGAATGGGAGGCAGAGCCTTCAGCTATCAAGCTCCTCTCCTGTGGAATCAGATCCCAGTTTTGGTTTGGGAGGCAGACACCCTCTCCAAATTTAAGAGTAGGCTTAAAACTTTCTTCTTTGATAAATTTTGTAGTTAGGGCTGGCTCAGGTGAGCCCTCAACCATCCCTTAGTTATGTTGCTGAAGATTTCCCGTAATGCACTGAGCTCCTCTCTCCTCCTCTCCCTCTCCTTCTGTACTCATTCATCTCCCATTAATGCATGATACTAACTGTATCTTCCACAGAGTTTCTGTGCTTTCTCATCTCGCAGGTTCCTGTGGACCGCCTTTCTATTATTATCATAGTTGGTATTGTTATTATTGTTGTTGCTGCATTTGTCTGTCTGTCTGTCCATCTCTGTCTCTCTCTCTCTCTCTCTCACTCCACCTCTATTTCTCTTAACCCAACACCCAAGACAGATGGCCATCGACCTAGAGCCCGGTTCTGCTCGAGGTTTCTTGAAGTCTTCTTAAAAGGACATTTTCCCTTGCCGCTGTCGCCCTGTGCTTGCTCATGGTCAGATTCAAGAGTCAAGATCTTTTTTGTCATATGCACAACAATTACAGGAAGCAGTCGTTGGCAATGAAATTCTTAAATCTCAGGCTCCCTCTAAAAATGCTTAAAAGAATGGATAGGAAAATTACACAAGTAAAGGAGAACTTAGGACATAAGATATAAAATAATGCAAAAGTTCAAAATATGAGAATAGAATATAGTACATAAAATAACATAGCACAATAAAATAAAATATCAAAATATAAAATAGATTAAAGCTGCAAGCAGCGTTGAACAGGCCCTCGCAGCCTCGTGCATGTCGGGAGGAGCGGCAGCCGCGATAACCTCACAGGAGGCCGGTCGACATGGCTTTGAATTTTAGTGAGCGTTGGACACTGCCTGAACGCAATAAATATCACTTCCCGTGTCCACTATGTGGCGCTAGAGAACACACACTAATTATACGTCATGTTGCTGGATATCATGTGTAGACCACGCCATGTAAATTTCACGTAAATCGGATGCTCTTTGTCACATAAGGCTGACTTCCTGTTGTCAGTAGGTGGCACTATGATTATGACTCAATTTTGGCATGTTGATGTCTTCAGGCCTGGACTCTTGTCCAGCATGTGAAATTTGGGGTAGATTTGACCGTGTACAGCCAAGTTACAACACCTTGTAGTTTCATGGCGAGACATCGAAATTCACCGCGCCGCCACGGTAACACCGTTTGATGAAATCTCACAATCTTCACAATAAAGCATCATCAAGGTGTTAAGGCTTTTCTGATTACATTTGAGGTAGATCTGATCACCCTGCTAGGAGGAGTACATCAAAGTCTAAAGCATGTCATTTCCTTTTGCCAGTAGGTGGTGCTATGACTATGATTGAATATTGGCATGTAGATGTGTGCAGGCCGGGAGTCTTATCAAACATGTGAAGTTTGGGGCTGATTGGACACTGTACCTTTGAATTACAACAACTTGATGTTTCATGGTGAAACATGCAAAATGGTCGCAACGCCCACGCCGTTCAGCGATCTACAACGATTAGCGCAACTTTTCATCACGAAGGTCTTAAGATTGCACTGGCCAAATTTGAATTTGATCTGGTGTATTCTCTAGGAGGAGTTCGTGAAAGTATGACCCTTGTAAATCACCAAAAATACACCAAAATTTGACATTAGATTCAAAATGGCCGACTTCCTGTTGGGTTTAGCTCATGGCACCAAGAGACTATTTTTTAAGTCTTGTGATGTTGCATGTTCTCACCAAATTTCGTACATCTAGGTGAAACGTAGTCCGAGGGCTACTTCGTTGAAATTATTTAGGGGGCGCTATCGAGCCAATTTGCCATACCCAACCCAAAGATCAACATCAAATCAAAAGGTTTACTGCCTTTGATGTGTGTGCCAAATTTCATGATTTCAACACCATGCTTAGCCCCTCAAAAACAGTTTCCTGTTTCACGGCAAAACATCAAATTTCGCGCACTGCCACGCCCACGACGTTCAACGATCTACCATGATTAGCACAACTTTTCATCGTGAAGGTCTTTAGATTGCACTGCCAAGATTTGAAGTTGATCTGATTAAAACTGTAGGAGGAGTTCGTTAAAGTATGGAGCCTGTAAATGGTTTCGTGGCGAAACATGGAAATTTGACGCCTTGCCACGCCCACGCCGTTCAACTATCTACAACGAATAGCACAACTTTTCATCGCGAAGGTCTTCAGATGGAACTGCCCAAAATTCAAGTTGATCTGATGAATTCTCTAGGAAGAGTTTGTTAAAGTATGACCCCTGTAAATGGCCAAAAATACACCAAAAGTTGACATTGAATTCAAAATGGCCAACTTCCTGTTGGGTTTAGCTCATGGCACCAAGAGACTTTTTTTTAAGTCTTGGGATGTTACATGTGCCCACCAAATTT
>NTHP01000336.1:371916-401427 GCA_003416845.1 Oplegnathus fasciatus
CAACTTTTCATCGTGAAGGTCTTTAGATTGCACTGCCAAGATTTGAAGTTGATCTGATTAAAACTGTAGGAGGAGTTCGTTAAAGTATGGAGCCTGTAAATGGTTTCGTGGCGAAACATGGAAATTTGACGCCTTGCCACGCCCACGCCGTTCAACTATCTACAACGAATAGCACAACTTTTCATCGCGAAGGTCTTCAGATGGAACTGCCCAAAATTCAAGTTGATCTGATGAATTCTCTAGGAAGAGTTTGTTAAAGTATGACCCCTGTAAATGGCCAAAAATACACCAAAAGTTGACATTGAATTCAAAATGGCCGACTTCCTGTTGGGTTTAGCTCATGGCACCAAGAGACTTTTTTTTAAGTCTTGGGATGTTACATGTGCCCACCAAATTTTGTACATCTAGGTGAAACGTACTGCGAGGGCTCCTTTATAGGGGGCGCCCTTGAGCTATTTTACCACACCCATGCCCAAGACCCATATCAGAAATTAAGTTTCGCCACCTCTGATACATGTGCAAAGTTTCGTAAGCTTTTAAGCACACCTAGTACCTCAAAAATGCTACAAGTAATTAGGGGGCGCTATAGAGCCAACGTGCCACGTCCAAGCACAATTGTGATATCAATCGAAGTACTTAGTGGTTCGAACATGGGTGCAAAGTTTTGTGAGCTTTTGTGCATTCTAAAGTCCTCAAACTTGTGTTTGTAAAATGAAAACGACGGCACGAAATCCAAAATGGCTGACTTCCTGTCCGCCGAAAAAAATCTAAAAAAAATGTTGTATATTCTTTAAGATGAGAGCAACAATCCCATCTAATTTTGTGAAGACCCAAGGACCTTTATCCCAACCATGGCGTACATTTGGGGGCACTACAGAGCATAGGCACTTTCGTGCTCGGGCCCTAAATATAAATAGAAATGGTAACATTTTACAATATTGGTGCACTAATATGCATTTTTTAATGCTTAACTAACGCACAGATCATCATGAGTTAATGTATGACTCATGAAGAACTAAGCCATGCATTAATGTTTACCACATCAGCAATTAATAAAGAGTCTACCTGATTAACAGACTGACTCATATATGAATTACTATTAATTAAGTCTGCCATCATGAATTAATTCCCTATCAACATCTAGCATTAATTAATACCGTAAATTCATGTGTTAATTACCACAATGGGTCGAAACCATGGATTTCAACTTCCAGCCGTCTGCAACCGCGATGCCACTGTACCAGATGAACTGCGCATTTGTTTATCACCTAATGCCTTGTTGTTCATGGGACAGGAATATTCCTGGTTGAGGCTTCCCGTCCATGCAGGGATCAAAGGCGGGACACTGCTGTAAATCGTTCAGATTCTGGTGCTCTGATATTTGCATGAAGTCCAACTTACCCCTCCATCAAACACATTCTCTGACAGTATATTCACTGTGCAACTGTCCCACACACCTCAGACCTTAATGTGGATGTGTGGCCTGTCAGGCAGTATCAAAACCAATAACCAATCAACCCAAATGTATAAAAATTTAAATATAAACAGGAACGTAAACAATATAAACAGAGATGTAAACAGTTAATGGGGATGTAAACAGGTAAGCACGTAGTACCAGTAAGTATAGCAGTGGATAAAGTGACAGCAGTATTTAAGGTGCAAGTGAAGTGAAGTGACAGTGATGAGCTTCAAAAGTCTTATGGACTGAGGGATGAAGCTATCCCTGAGCCTGGTGGTGCAGGACCGGATGCTGCGGTACCCTCTGCCGGACGGCAGCAGGCAGAACAGTTTGTGGCTGGGGGTGGTTGGGGTCTGTTGGTCCTGGTGATGTGCTGAGCAGTCTTCACCACCCTCTGTAGAGTCTTATGGTTGAGGGCGGTGCAATTGCCATACCAGGTGGTGATGCAGCCAGTCAGGTTTACTCTCTATGGTGCACCTGCAGAGTATCCCCGAGTCCATGTTGAGCCTCTGCAGCCTGCGGAGGAAGAAAGGCACTGTCTGGCTGTTTTTATGATGGTGTTGGTGTGGTGAGTCCAGGTCAGGTCCTCACTGATGTGGACCCCAAGGAACCTGAAGCTGCTGACTCTCTCCCCCGTAGTCCCATTGATAGTGAAGGCGGTGTGTCCTTCTCTCTCTCGCTTCCTGTAGTTCACAATCAGCTCCTTTGTTTTCCTGACGTTGAGATGGAGGTTGTTGTCCTGGCACCAAGATGTCAGGGCTCTGACCTCCTCTCTGTAGGCCGTCACATCGTCGCCAGTGATCACGCCGATGACGGCAGTGTCATCAGCAGATTTGATGATGGTGACCTATTTGGCCTGTAGGCAAACTGAAGTGGGTCCAGTGAGTCAGGGAGGGAGGAGGTGATGAAGGTTTTGACTAACTGCTCAAAGCACTTCGTGATGGTGGGGGTGAGTGCTACTGGGCAGTAGTCGTTCAGGCAGAGGGTTTTAGATTTTTTGGGAACAGGGACAATGATGGTCTCCTTGAAGCATGTGGGGACTACAGACTGGAGCAATGACATGTTGAAAATGTCTGTGAGGACATCTGCCAGCTGATCTGCACACACCTTGAGAGCTCAGCCAGGGATGCCATCAGGTCCAGGTGCCTTGCGTGTGTTAATCCGTTTTAGCGATCTACACACATCTGCCCTGGATATTACAGGTGGGCAGGGCTCCTGGGCCTTTTGTACCTCCTCAGCCAGGGAGTTGCTTTCAAAACGTGCATAGAAGGTGTTGAGTTCATCTGGGAGAGATACAGACATTACCTCAGCACTGCTGGTTTTCCTTTTGTAGTCTGTGATGGTTTTAAGTCCAGCCCACATGCCGAGTCTGATTGGTCGGACCATCGCTGAATGGTCCGCATCACTGGTCTGCCACGTTTGACTTTCTGCCTATAGGAAGGCAGCAGCAGAACTGAAACGTGATCTGATTTGGCAAGGGAGGGCCTTGTATGCATCCCGAAAAGGTGTGTAAACATGATCAAGTATATTCTCACCATTCGTAGGACAGCTGATGTGCTGGTGATATCTCGGCAGGACTTTCCTCAGGTAGGCGTTGTTAAAATCCCCAGCCACAATAAAAGCAGCCTCCGGCTGTGAGGCCTCTGTCCTGTCGATAACTCCATACAGCTCGTCCAGGGCTTGGTTGGTGTTGGCGTTTCATGGAATGTACACAGCTGTTATAATGACCGATGTAAACTGTAAGCTCGCTTGGGAAGCGCGTCTGTTTCAAAAAAAGCTCAAAATAAATAACAGAATAGAACAGAAAAAAAGCAAAGTTGAGGAGGAGTTTGAGACACAGCAGCCATCCTCAGCGCCATCTTGTATTTCAGCAGGGAATTGTTGGGTCTCTGTAAATAATGTTATAAAGAGTACCGTCTAGACCTGCTCTAAAGTGAAAATAAAGTGTCATGAGATAACTGTTGTTTTGATTTGGCGCTATAAAGTAAAACTGACTTGACTTGACTTTAGGGCTCACTTCTGGTATATCTTCCAACAGGGGCACACAGTTGGCTGAGTCCAACTCTGTTCCATGTTGTGGCACTACAGTCGAAGTGTCTGGTATGTCTTCCAGCGGGCTTAGTTGGTGGTTTGGTGTAACTGAGAGAGAGTACAGCTCTGCACATATGCCCACACCCCACAAGCAACAGAGGTTAAGATTCATAGATAATTCTAAGATCATAGTATGTGCATTGAATAATTTCTTCAAACAATTATAATTACAGTACATTTAATACATTTATAAAGAGATTAAAAACTGCAAGATGCAAGAGCAGTATTTTGCAAAACTGTAATAACGAAAGCAACAAAATTATAAATTACGGAATAAGAATAAAAAAAAGACATTCTTTTATGATTACCTGTTAATGTTGAAGGCTGGCGTTTTTAATTCTTGTCCTATTACTTGGGACATTAGGGATTCCTAAGTCCTTGCACACAATTCCCCAGAAACTCCCTTCTGGATAAGCACTTTCTTTGGCAAGTGGTAAGTGGCACATCTTTCAATACCAACAACTTAAATCCATCATTAAATCCACGATTAACCTGAGATGACTCTATAACAATCCTTACCTCAAAATGGGAAAATGTTGAAGGTTGGCATTTTTAATTCTTGTCCTATTACTTGGGACGTTGGGGATTCCTAAGTCCTCGCACATAATTCCCCAGAAACTCCCTTCTGGATAAGCACTTTCTTTGGCAAGTGGCACATCTGCCTTGTCCTGCAGCCTCTGGATGCATGATAGAATGCTGTTGCACTCTTTAACAATTTTCTGGACTATTCAAGCAAGGGAAAAGGGTAAATTTTATGTTTTCTTTTAAAATGTGTCGAAGCAATCAATATATGTGCAAACTAAATTAACACTTACCCTCTTAAATGTTGAGAAAGAAAACAATCTGTAAAGAAAGTGATACTAGAAGTTACAAAAATAATACATAACATGATGTAGAAAATCAAGAAGACTGTTGAAAAGATAAAAAGCTAGAAGTTGCAACATTTAGTTAATGGAATGCTGTAGTGTCAGCAATATAGGTCTACACTTGTAATCCATGCTATACCACACAGCATTTAAATGCTGTACATGCTGCATCTTAGAAATTCTGTTCATAGCATCAGTGCATAACACAAAATACAATAATTTGTGTAAAAGCTATGTAAACATAAGCGATTTATTATTTGCTGTTGATACCATGGCCTCTGATATCATTGCGTTCATTATACAAGATGGCACAATATAAAAAATTATCCCTATTGACTGATGTTGCTGTTGCTGTGCTCTTTAAAAATTCTCATTTTGGAAATGCTCTTATCGTTCCTGCTGCTGTTTGATGCCTACAGGTGAAAGTCATATGACATAATCCTACAAAGCAGGATTGTTAAATTCTGTTTTTCTTAACATCTATACTAAAGACCAAAACATTAGGATAAACCTATTCTGTGATATAAAAACATGAACTGAGCCATAAGATAGCCTATGTCTCGCAACCATCACGAGGTGGCGGTAAAATACTATAGCCTCGAAAGGCTGCAAAAAGTAAAAATTCCTGGTTTACTGCTAAAACACTGAAGACACAGCGTTGTGAGTTACCCGCAGAGCCACAACTAAAAACAGCGATCATTAGTCACACAACCCTGTCTGGCAATACCCTCATTCATTTTCCCACATGACAACACAGAGGAATCACTCACCTTCATCACCTATTTGAAAATAACCAATTCTTAATCTTCAACATACTAATCCAGAGGTATGGAGTTGGCAGAAATCAGCTCTTTCAATACAATACAAATCCAAGCTTAACCTAACCAACAACCCACTCAACCCCTCGAAACTAGGCGAAGAAATCATGAAGATCACAGACTCAAGCAAAATAATCTCTAAACTCTACAAACTTCTAACCAACTCAGATGACTCTAAAACAATCCTGACCTCAGAATGGGAAAATGACCTAGCTATCTCTCCCAACTCCGACTTCTGGACACAAATCTGCAAAAATACCTTTTCTATGACAAGTAACAAAAATCTACAACTTACACAGTATAAAACTATCCATAGAACTCACACCACTTGACAAAAAATGCTAAAAATGTGCTAAACTGTCACAGACATCTATCTATCTATCATTGTTATTTATTTACTTAATTTTTATTAACTAGCTTGCATACTCCTCGAACTGGGCCCTGATGACTGGCGGGGCTTGGGGAACAGGACTGGTTTGGGACAGCTTGTAGTCAGAGGACCTGATCCTGAAAGCTTCTCATTGGGCCCAGCTGAACAGAGCCCTCCTGTAGGGGTGGGATCTGTTCTAAAGGGATCTAACCTGCAATAGGCCAACCACCTCCTATGGGTCTGGGAATGGCCTAAAGCACACGAGAGCAAAGAAAGCAAGGAAGAGGAGAAAGGGAAAAGAACTAACAATTAAGAATTTTTTTTAAAAATGGATAAAACAAGCAAACAAAAGGGAAAAGAAAGAGGGAGAGGAGGAAAAATAAATCAAGAAATGTATAAAATTCTGCCCTGACCCAGGGCCCTGATCCACCCCTGAACCACCCCGGCGCCAGGGTGCCCAACCAGATATGCCCTGCAGGAGCATTGTAGCTATGTTTTTTTGTTGTTTTTTGTTTGTTTTTTCCCTCTTTTCTCCTTTTGCTCTCTCTCCCCTCTGTCTCTATGTCTTAACTCACTCACCCACGCAAACACACACCTATTTACACACATGCGTACTACAATAAGATAACCTAAACCAACCATCTTTTCTGTGTTTATTATTTTGTTTTTATTTTGTTCTTTGTCACAGTTTGTTTGAGTCTAGTTCCCCCTCTTGTCTTGTGCTGTGTCATACGTGTCTTCATGTTGGTCACTTGTATTGCACTGTAAACAAAACAAACAAAAACAATGCTAGAACACAATTTTAAAGCTGCACTAATCAGTATTTAATGACAAATGACTGTGCAGAAGTCATTTTTCCCCATTGTTTGTTCTGTATGAAGAACACTTCACAAATCCAACTGTGTTTGCTGAAATGTATACTGTATTTCAGAATTTAAAAAAATTCTATTCTTGTATTTGTGTGTTTTCTCTTTGAGTATGAAAACACAACAGTTTACAACAGGCTACTGTACGTACAGTATGTAGTGTAACACTGAAAATGCAAAAGGCCTACAGATAAGATTATCATAGTAGTGTTTTCCACTCATAGTGTTTTCCATTGAGCACATCAGTGTTCAATTAATTCTGAGAAATGTCTATTAATTTGATGGTGTGTGTGTGTCATTTGAAGACAAAATTTCATTTTGAGAAGACATAACATTGTTTTGAATGCAGTGTTTGCTTCTGCAAGATATCTGTGGAGCTTGGGGTTTTTGTGTTGCATTTGTGTTTAGAGTTTTATGAAAATGAGTCATGCAATCAGAAAATGTGTGTAAGCAATTGAGAAAAACTGTAATTCAAACAATTCAGCCGTGCTGAAATGAAATCTCTCAATAAGTTTTCTATCTCCATATATATATATATATATCCAGAGGATTAGTGCAGTCTCTCATTACTTATTCACGCCTGAAAGCCCGCTCATCGTGTAGCCTGTATATTAGACGCGCCATTGTATCAATGTTTAATTTTCACCTGGAAACTAGCGAAGACTTTTCACTTTACACCTACCTCTGACTAGGCGTGAGATTTAGTCTCATACGTACGTCAACACCAAGAAAGCAGCAGGACCAGACGGTGTCAGTGGGCAGGACCTCAAACTATGTGCTGACCAACTAGCGCCTGTGTTCACAATGATATTCAACCTATCCCTGGCTCAGTCTGTCACACCCACATGCTTCAAGAAATCCACCATCATTCCTGTGCCCAAGAAAACAAGACCATCCTGTCTGAATGACTACCACTAACCCTAACCCATTCACCTCTGTGGTGATGAAGTGTTTTGAACAGCTGGTCAAGGATTACATACGATACGATACGATAGATTCAAGATGACGACGCAAACGGCTGCCTCGGTGTGTTGATGCGCGTTGTTTTGTCTTGTTTTGTTTGTTAATTCAGTTTTCTGCTGTGGTACCTGGAACTCTTTCACTAGAGAAGAGCTCATGAACATCAGGGGAACAACACCAACGGATTTATTACCACTTTTCTCACGCCATCAGTGGAATTACTGGACATTCTGGTCAAAGGTGTGCTCACCTTTGTACATGCAGTGAAATGCCGGAGGAGAGGTAAACATGCCAGTGCGCTCGTAGATTGATACCGGACTCTGCAGCTGGCAGACTTCCAACTCTTCAGAGCCGATCGGGACATGCAACTCTCAGGCAAAACGAAAGGTGGAGGAATCTGTTTCTACACTAACAGTGGCTGGTGTAACGACGTGACAGTCTTTCAACAGCACTGTTCTCCTGATCTGGAATATTTTTTCATAAACTGTAAACCTTTTTACTCCCCCCGTGAGTTGGCTTCATTCATTCTGGTTGGTGTTTACGTCTCACCGCAGGCCAATGTGACGGAGGCCCAGCGCCCACTTGCAAACCTGTTGTGAGGACATCAAAGCAGTGGACCAGTGAAGTTATGGAGGACCTTCAGGTGTGCTTGGACTGTACAGACAGACAATGTTTTCAGGACTGCTACCAACAGTCTGGATGAGTTCACAGAGGCTGTGGCGTCATACATCAGCTTCTGTGAGGACTGCTGCGCACCATCATGCACCACGGTGAGGTACAACAACGACAAGCCCTGCTTCACGGTAAAGCTCAGACGGCTACGGTTGGAAAAGGAGGAAGCGTTTAGGAGTGGGGACAGGGACAGGTTTAAAGTGGCAAAGTACACATTTAGTAAGGAAGTGAGAGAAGCTAAATGACTGTACTCTGAGAGACTACAAAACCAGTTTTCAGGAGACTCTGGCTCTGTCTGGAAGGGACTCAGACAGATCACCAGCTACAAGCCTAAAGCCCTTCACTCCATTAACGACTTGTGCCTGGCCAGTGACCTCAACGAGTTCTACTGTCACTTTGAAAGACAATGGGACAGTCCTGAGACCATCCTCCGAGACTCCATCCACCAACTCCAGCCCTTCAGCTCCACCTCCCCCACCTCAGCAGGGGCCGGGGCCTCTCAACAACTTCTCACCTCAGAGGCAACCTCCTCCCACACCACAGTGACGTCCCTCTCTATCCTGGAGAGAGACGTTAACAGGATTTTCAAGAGGCAGAACCCCCACAAAGCAGCAGGACCAGACTCTGTCTCTCCATCCACCCTAAAGCATTGCGCTGATCAGCTGGCTCCGGTGTTCATGGACATCTTCAACACCTCACTGGAGACATGCCATGTGCCAGCCTGCTTCAAGTCCTCCACCATCATCCCCATCCCCAAAAAGCCAAGGACCACAGGACTTAGTGACTACAGACCTGTCGCCCTGACCTCTGTGGTAATGAAATCTTTTGAGCGCCTTGTGCTGTCACACCTCAAAAACATCACAGACCCACTACTGGACCCCCTGCAGTTCGCCTATAGAGCCAACAGGTCTGTAGACAATGCAGTCAACATGGCCCTCCATTTCATCCTCCAGCACCTGGACTCCTCAGGAACGTATGCCAGGATTCTGTTTGTGGATTTCAGCTCTGCCCTCAACACCATCATCCCGGCTCTGCTACAGGATAAGCTCTCCCAGCTGAACGTGCCTGACTCCATCTGCAGGTGGATCACAGACTTCCTGTCTGACAGGAGCTGGGGAAAGCTGGACTTCCGGACCATCGACACCGGATCCCCCCAAGGCTGCGTCCTTTCTCCTCTACTCTTCTTCCTATACACCAACAGCTGCACCTCCAGTCATCAGTCCGTCAAGCTCCTGAAATTCGCAGACAACACCACCCTCAGTGGACTCATCTCTGATGGGGATGAGTCCACCTATAGGTGAGAGCAACAACCTGGAGCTCAATGCTCTAAAGACAGTGGAAATAATTGTAGACTACAAGAGGAACCCAGCCCCACCCGCCGCCATCACCCTGTGTGACTCCCCAGTTGACACTGTGGAGTCCTTCCACTTCCTGGGGATCATCATATCCCAGAACCTCAAGTGGGAGCTGAACATCGGCTCCCTCACCAAAAAAGCACAGCAGAGGATGTACTTCCTGGGGCAGCTGAAGGAATTCAATCTGCCAAAGACAATGATGGTGCACTTCCTACACCGCCATCACTGAGTCCATCCTCACCTCCTCTATCACCATCTGGTACGCTGCTGCCACTGCCAAAGACAGGAGCAGACTGCAGCGTATCATTCGCTCTGCTGAGAAGGTGATTGGCTGCAATCTTCTATCTCTCCAGGACCTGTATGCCTCCAGGACCTTGAAGCATGCAGGTAAGATTGTGGCCGACCCCTCCCACCCCGGACACGAACTGTTTGAGACATTCCTCTCTGGCAGGAGGTTGCGATCCATCAGGACCAAAACCTCACACCATAAGAACAGTTTCTTCCCATCTGCAGCTGGCCTAATCAACAAGGCCCAGGACACCCACTGACACTAACTCTATACCCAGCTCCCCCACTATACGTTACATTAACATACACACCTGACTCAGTGCATTACATTAACGCACATCTTTTGGACTTTATCTTTGCACATTGCAAATATTCTTTATTCTTCAACTGACTTTAAATACTGTGAACTCTTGCACATAATTGGCAAATATTTTGCACATTCCTACATAAATCTGTACAGTTCTTTCATTTAAATAACAGTCATATTGTACATATTGTCTATGTCTATATCTTTATTTTATTTTATAATATCTTGTCATATTTTTATTGTCTATTTTATATATTTAAGCTATACTTCTGACTTGCAGTACTTGCTGTCACCTTTTCCTTTTTTATATTTTTCTACTTACTATGTTTATATGTCAATATATCAAGTCAAATTCCTTGTATGTGCAAACCTACTTGGCAATAAATTTGATTCTGATTCTGACATCTGCTCCTCACTACCAACCACTGGACCCACTTTACCTATCGTCCCAGCTGATAAATGAAAGACGCCATAGCACACATCCTCCACACTGCCCTATCCTATCTGGACAAGAGAGGGAGGTACATGAGATCGCTGTTCATTGACTACAGTTCAGCGTTTCATGCTCAAAATTGTGTCATGCTCAAAACTGTGGAGATGACAGTGGATTTCAGGAGGAGCCCCCAAACACTGCCCCCCTTCTTCATTCTGAACAACACTGTGTCTGCTGTGGAAACCTTTAGGTTTCTGGGATCCACAATCTCCCAGGACCTAAAGTGGGAATCCAACATAGACACCATCAGAAAAAAGGCCCAGCAGAGGATGTACTTCCTGTGCCAGCTCATGAAGTTCAACCTGCCTCAGGAGCTGCTGGTCCACAGAGCTCTGTACGCCAAAACAACCAGAGACATGAACAGTTTCTTTCCACAGGCTCTCACTCTGATGAACAGAGTGTCAGGAACGATCCCTGTGCAATAACCCTGTAACACAAACGTCCACCTGTAAATTATATATTCTCATCGTTTAAATACACATCGTTTTTGTCAAGTAAATATCATCACTGAAACACAAATCTATGAACGCTGTGCATGCTGTAAATGCTGTCATATCCACCTACCTCATGTATGTAAAGCAACCTGTTACAGTAATCATATTTATTTCAGCATCCTTTGCACTCTGCACCATTGCACTGTTGTCTTACTGTCTCCATTTGTTATTGTTGTTTATAAATATACATATACAGTATATATACATATATATATATATATATATATATATAGGACAGGAGGAAAACCAACCCACGGCGTCATGTTATTTTACACTAGTTGGCTACTTATCTCTACTTTCTTATGTTCAACGAAAAATTAAGCAGTAAAACAATGGCTTTCAAGATTTCTTAAAAATAACATAATTTTATTCAATCCTGTTGTTTCCAGATTAACCATACAGGCCTAGTACAGAAGATAGAGTATTTATGAAGGGTGTGAGATGTAACGAATGTGGGAATGTGTCACTAGAAGCCTGTCAGTCCAACAAGGGGTGACGCAGCACCCAGTACATTACAGTGGGAATTTTACACAACACCTTCTGATTTAAAAAGGAAAAACAAAAACCATGAACATCTGGAGTTATAAAAAACAAAGCAAAAATGAAGTGTGTGTTATGAGTTCTTCTGCTTGTGGGTGTCACGGCCCTGGCTGTGCCTCTAGTGTTCTGCTGTGTTTTCTCTGTGTTCCCAGCGCTCCCCTGTCTGTCTGTGTTTCTGTTTGTGTGTGTGTGTGTCTGTGGGCGTGGCCCTCCCTTCCTCGTTCTCTTGGTTCCCTGCTCAGCCCTCCTACATACCTGCCTGCAATCGGCCCATCACCGTTCCCAGTCTGCTCGCCTGCCTCTCATTCTGTCATTAGTCACTCTCTCTCTATATATATATATATATCCTTCCTTTTGTTCTCTGTCAGTTCGTCTGCATTTCATCCCTGTGTTTTGTCCTGTGTGCCATGTGCTCCAGTTAGTTCTTGTGCTCCCGTGTTTCCATGTTCCTGGTTCCGTGTGTTCCTGTGCCAACCTGCCTGTCAACCTGCCATTAAGCCTTCTATAAATCTTGTAACTGCATCTGCCTGCCTCCGAGTCCTGCGTTTGGGTCCACCCTGCAACCCTGCAACCCTGCACCATGACAGTGGGAGGGTTCCAAACACTTTACATGTTGGGAGATTATCTTCATAGCTGCTGTAAGGCCTGTTGTTACATCCAGTCTTCCGAGGGCAAGAGAGAAGTAAAGGCTGGCTGTCTTCTTTGGATCTTGAAAGGCCAGAAGACGTCTAGTCAGTAAAATATCAACACAAATCAAGCTTAGGCAGTTTCATTAATCTTAATTAATTTATTTTAATCTGATTTATTTGCAGCATTTTCTAACTGCCCTCCAAACTAAGAAAAAGTAGCTAATGAGAATATATTTTGGCACGCAAACATTTGTAGGCTACCTGGATTAAATGTTTGTTTTGGTTGATTGTAAAATGGGCTTTGTTGCCAATTCATGATTACAATTCATAAATTCCTTGTCTGTCTGAGAGAATATTCGATGAATTGTAATACCGCATTGGTCCGAATATAAGATGGGTTTTTTTCTGAAAAAGTGGGGTCGTCTTATATTCGGGGTCTAGATTACTGCATATACATTCACAACAACAGATGGTGCCAAATGATGACGGCGATGTCAGTAATGTATTCTGGTTGATTGGTTAGGGAGGAGGTCCTCTGTTGGAGCATCATTTTACGTGTTTTGGCCAATAATAGATTAGCATGAAAAAACTGTACATTAAATTGATATAAGAGATCCCGTCCTCCTGTCCCCCACCACCATTTCACACAGACTGTGCTGTCCCCTCTTGCCTGCCCTGCAGGTGTCGCTTAAAGCATTGTAATCAGAATTTTTTCCAAAGAAGAGAGAAATATTTTATAAATGATACTGAGATTTGGTAATGGTTTATTTCAACTCTTTTTTTATATTTTGTTTGTTGATTTTATATTATCTCCCTCTTGCCTCTCCAAAATAGAGGAGGCGCAACCTCTTCTGCCTATATTTATATCTGTATGTAGTAGTTTAATGTTTATGTCTACCTTGTCAAGCTTGTAGTCCTTGTTTTAAGCTGTATGTATGTCTATTTCTGTGTATGTACATAGAGAGCAATGGAAAACCAGAGTCAAATTCACATACTTAGCCAATAAAGCTGATTCTGATTAGCACCATAGTTCCCTCTAGGCTCATCATGAAGCTCAAGGACCTGGGATTAAACACCTCACTGTGCAAGTGGGTGCTTGACTTCCTGACGGGCAGACCCCAGGTGGTGAGGGTGGTCGGACATACCTTATCCACCCTCATCCTTAACATTGGAGCTTCCCAAGGCTGCGTTTTGAGCCCCCTGTTGTGCTCCTTGTACACACATGACTGTGTAGCCACTTTCGACTCAAACACCATCAAGTTTGCTGACAACACGGCTGTGGTGGGCCTGATCACAGATAACACAGTATGACGGCTCAGGTTTGACTGAACCCTTTGGTTAGCTTCTCTGTGCAAAGAAGGTGTGAGCATTAGAATAAGTTGACCCATGATTCGCTAAACATGTGTAAGCAATCAAGAAAAACTCTAACTGTTGTCCTGAGCTGCATTTTGCTAAATAGAGTGAAGAGGTGTGAAAAGGTGAACTCAGTATAGAGAAATGTGTGTTACCAACTGTAAAAAAAACTAGGGCGTCACAGTAGAGACGTGAGGGAGGGTTGCACCATGCAAAAGTTTTTATGTGTCATAATGACAAATATCAGATGAAAAACACTGTCACCAGATAAAGAGGTGTGTTTATATGGATTTTGAGCTATTGAAGAGCATTTTGTTTTTCATTTCTAAATAGTTCCTTATGTACCTTAATTTGTTGTATTGAGAAATTTGTTTTTTTTCTGTATATCTATTACATGTATACTGTTACATAAAAGGTAGTCACTTTGAATAGGGGCATATCAGAAAAGTTGTCCCCTATTCTCATTTCTCAGTTAGAAACCTATGAACAGACTGGGCTACTGTATATAAGTCTCAGAGAGAAGTTACATAAAGAAACACAATTTTAGTGTCTTTTGTCATACTGACACAGTTGGTTAGACATTTGACTGTTGTGTCTTAAGTAATGATAAAGAAAATGTCATGTTGGTGGCACTGATGCACTTGTTGATGAATTTACTTTTGTCACAAAATAAAAGTTTTGAGTGAGTGACGGCCTTTTGCAAAAATGCTGCAAAGTATTGTGCATGTAGTATAGCATATAGCACAGTATAATATAAAATGCTGTGATGATTGCTGTTAATGTGTTGAGAATTGCAATAGTGTTTAAGAAAATGTACTTAAGCAATTGCAAAAAAATAAACTTACTGACCACTTGGTAGGACAGGATTAAGAATTTACAAGAATACATTTCATCTTGTATTTATTCTCCTTTATTGCAATGTACCTGCATGTTCATCAGTCATCAAACCACACAGCTTAAATTGATAAACTTATTAGAGCCACGCTTTGACAAAAGCAAATTCAGAGCTGCTGTTCAGAGCTTCCAAACATGGTCCAGTAATCCAGTGAGGTTGTCAGAGAACAGTGCTGTTCCTCGTCTTCCTCACCACTGCTGAGTGTACTGAAAAGACTGAAAGATAAACAGACTGTAAGATAAACACTATTCCTCTGAAAATATTTTAAAAATGTTCTCTGCTTTTACAGGCAAGTTGTTCTCTCCTAAGATAGGTGATCCTGTTAATTCCAGTAGAAGCTAAGATTCCTTATATTTGTCATTCATGGAGAGGAGGGTAAAAGAGAGGGTTAAATACAGTGACATGTGACAATCCAAACTCATCATCAGGAAGATGCTGATACTTACTGAATATCTGTTGGGGATCTTGGCACTGTGATGGCCAGGTGTTTTCAGGTCGCCCTTACAGTGGGGACACTGGCCTCCATCTGGAAACACATGAAAAACATGCTTAGGAAATCTTCCTTAGGTTAAAGCTGCACTAACCAATAGTTTTCTGTTAACAATGAATCAAATCACTGTGTGTAATGTGAAAGGTGTGGCTCATAGTGATAAACCCATAGTGAATTATCATCAACTCTGCTGTGACCCTTAGCTCTACAGAGTTTTATAGCCTCTTTTAGGTCACTGTTTGGTTGTCCAACAAGCAAACTCTCTCATCAACCTTGTTTCCAGCTGATGTTTTCAGTAAAAAAAAGCTCTGATAACCTCACTGTAAGCCTATACTACCTGCTCAGTACCAAACAACAGACAGACAAAGTTAGACACTAGCTGGTGAACATTGTAGAGCGTCTAACAGTTAAAGAGCTATATGTTTTTTGGTAAAGACCAAAAGCAGAGCTAAAAAATGGTGAATATTAGACCTACATTCATCAGGTGGACAGAAACATGACTCCAAACTGTTTGTCATGTTAGCCTGTATGACTTGCTAACATGTTCACCGTAACAACTTCATGAGGTATGTCAGATGTTCTGATGTCAGCTTGATCAAAAAAAAAAAAAAAGAATGCAGCTTTAAATCACAATAGAAAAAGCATACTGGTGACCCCTATCAGGTAAGTTAATTAAGTCTGGCTTTTGGAGCAAATCTAACATCCTGTCTACACCAGATGCATTCCAGCCACATTTTTAATTCTGTCTCACACATGTCTGACAGAATACATATGTTTCCGTTTTAAAGTAAGAGTTTAACATTGTGGGGAATATGCTTTTTCGCTTTCTTGCTGTTAGATAAGATCAACACTACCCCGACAAATATGTAGCTGGAGCCAGCAGCCAGTTAGTCTAGCTTAGCATAAAGACTGGAAACAGCTAGCCTGGCTCTGTCCAAAGGTAGCAAAATTTGCTAGCATGTAAAGCTCACTAATTAACACGTTATATAGAAATTAGATGTACTATAACATTTAGCCAAGCTAACCTGCTGGTGGCTCAAGCTACATATTGATTGTACAGACATGAGAGTGGTATCGTCTCATCTCTCTGCAAAAAAAGCGTATAAGCATATTTCACAAAATGTCAAACAATTCCTTTAAAGTATTGATTGTCCTGGTCCACACAGATGCAGTAGTAAAATAATGGTTCCTGTTGTGTGTGTTGTAGTCATTCTTGTTGTGATGTTACCACCCATCTGCGTGACCAGTCATGATCATCAGCACTGACGCCATCCCCTTAAAGTATGTGCAACCTGCATTAGGTATAACCTCCTGAGCAGCGCTGAAATTTTGTTCCAGGAAGGTGGAGGAGGCGGTGAGCAGTGTTAACAAAAGCAAATCCATGATAATAGATACTCATTACCTCATGTTTTCTTAAGTTACCGCAGTGGAAAAGGGGTATATGATGACCAGCTTCTCACCTCATCTTCAAAGGTAGCTGTTCTAAAAAAAGTATATACAACTTGTGTTCTTTGATGGGTGGTGATGGACGGTACATTGTCCAACCTTGTTCTGAATATGTCCATTACAATAATGTAGAGAGTAATGATACCTGTTTGCTCTTGTGTTGTGTTTGATTTGGTTGCATTGCAACTGGTCTCAGAACCCTGCAACAGCTGTAAAGAAAGAGGTAAACTGAATAAAACACTCCAAGTACAATGAAAGCAGTGGAAAAGAGCATAATTAAAAGTATATGTCAAGTTATGTGGGAGGTCAAATGTATAGAGACTAAATCATCTCTACTTTATAAGATCCAATCACAAAACATCACTGCAAGTATTGTCTCCAGTGTTCCAAGTTCCATACATGTTAGCATGCGCAACAATGCATGATATATGAAATAAATGGATAAGGCATAGAGAATGGACTCAAGGGAATTTTTTACTTTTATCTACTATATAAGTGCATTATCACACCTCTACCATGGCCACTTATCAAAGTAAAAAGAAAAGCCTTCAACTGCCCACAAGTCATGTTTCATGTTTTGAAGGAGTACACACGGCAAAAGTAGCCTTGCTACAGTAGGTTGAACAGCAAATTCTCGGGACCTTTTGTGTAAATGCAACTGATCTGCTTCATTTGACCAAAGAATAATGTCATTCTTTATTGAAATTACTGTTTTAAAAATCCTCTTTTCCTCCTCTAATACTCTAATACTGCTTTGAAATTATTTATTTATCTGTATGGGTAATATGGAGCTAAGGTCAGCAGCTGGTTATTTTAGCTTAGAAGTCTGTCAGTCTGTGAGTGATGAAGTTACACAATGGGTCGGCTGAGTGTTTGAGTTTCCTCATTGGCTGTTGCTCTTTCAAACTGGAACGTTTGTTACGTAGTTACGTACACTATGAGTACAGATGCCGCCCTCTAAACTACCACTAGTATTACGGATGGAGAGTGCCAATTTAAGGATTACCAGGAGAAGGAGAAGGAGCCATCTACCCTTCCGTTGCCGCCATACTGTGTGGAGTTTTGAATGGGTTTGATTGGGACTGCAGACGCGAAACCTGGGCGACGTTAAGGCGACTGCATGAACGTCTACCGGTGGTGGCGTGACAGCGGCATATCAGAAATTCCCATAAAATATAATATAGAGCTGCCAAGTCTCACGCCTTGACCGTGAGACTCACACATATCAACCAGTTCACGCGCTCACATGCCACACCTCGTATTTCTCACACTGAGAATCCCAAAATAAGTAAATATATATTTCCTCCTGTGACATAGACTAACAAGTTTGTGAGGTGAGTCTCTCCAGGTGTGAGAGAGAAGTACCTGCACGGTGCCGCAGCCACAGAAAAGTACATGCTATTAATGGTAGTTAAGTAACTTTAGTCAGCCATAAAGTGTCTGGATGAGCTCGGGCTGCTGCATCATAGTTACTGAAAGGCTGTGTGAGGTGTTCGCTGACACAAAATAGAAATAAAAAGTCTCTGTCTTACGGCATCTAGTCACCAGCGACGAGCCAGGCTGAAGTCAATTAAAATAAAACCAGAGGTCTCCTAACTCCGGTTCGTAGCCGCAGATCTGGAAAAGTAATATATGCAATCGTGTTAATCATGGAATTGGGCTCAGGTAACATTAACGTTAAAGTAACACACCCTTTGCAGATTTTGTTACCTTTGAACAGAGTCAGACCAGCTGTTTCCCCGTTTCCATTCTTTGCACTTAGATAACCAGCTGCCGGCAGTAGCTTCATATTTACCGTACACAAGTTGTGTATGATATCAATCTAAAAACATTCCAGCCTACACATTGTGATATCAGTCTCAACATCTCAACTTTTATTATCTGACTAACCTATTACAGAATCAGAACACAATCCCCCCAGTAGGTAGTTGTATTTAATACTTGACATTTCAACAATTGTACACCTCCAAGCTCATTTAGTCATTTCTGGGGTACAGTATAATTTCCGTTATTAGTTCCAGAGTGGATAATTGTCGGATAACTTTGTTGTTATGTTCTTATCACCTTGGAAGCCAACAGGACAATCTACACAAAACAGAATGTATTCTTTTAAAACCCAGTTTTCATCCTTTGCACAATGACAAACTCTCAAACAGTAATCCTCAAAGGTCGGATTCCTTTTCTGTTTAATAGTAGACCTATTATATACAGTACAATGTGCGTCATTAAATTTAAAGGTCCCCATTGGAGTTTTTTTTTCTAAACAAACATGTTATGTTTACATTCAGAGCTTGTATGTACCCTTGAGGTCTAATAAATGTGTTGAGTGCATAAAACATTAAAAAGACGATTTTTAAAATATTTTATCCTCCATTGTTACATTATGACATCCGTGTTTGTTTGGTAGCAGTCTTCTTCTTCCTTACCTTTGTTGGTGTATTACTACGCTTCTTTGTGTGTTACCGCCACCAGCTGATCAGTGGAGTACCATGATACCGCATGCTTGCACATTTGTACGATACAAACAAAATGGGGAGCTGTGCATAAAAACATTGCTCCATAGTGCTACTAGTCGTCAAATACCGCACAGGGTACCTTTAATTTCTCTTATCATCTCATATTTATTCCTTTCTTGTTGTTTTCTAAAGAAGGTCCTTGAGATATCTTCCACAGCAAAGATCCTCATCAGAGAAACACTCCACTCAGCTGCAGATATCTGTGCCCGAGTAATACCAGTGTAAGGTTTAGAAGTTGAGTTAATTTACTAAACGTATATTTACAATGTTTACACAGTTAACTATTTACATATGTATGTGTACACAGTCATTATTTACATATTTACATGTTTAAATATTTATGTCTGCATCTTTAAAACAGTTATAATAATCTCCTGAATCTACTTCTGTGGTTTTCCCTCACATTTACCTCAGTCTAGGTCCTTCTAGCTTCTGATTGGTCAGTTCAGAGACATGTGAATCAGGAACAAGGAAGTGTTGTTGTTTTGAAGCTGATGAAGTGTGGAGAACAGTAAAGTGCTGCTTAAGAAAGTTATCTGTCTCCATCCTGCTGTTTCTTCTCATTAAGAGTGATCCAACCACCACATATTGAACCCTCACATTACACCAGCATCCTATTGCAGTGGTTTGTATTCCCTGTTGACTTTTTAATTCAAATGTACTGATGGAACAAAATGGATTTTGCAGAAGACAGCTTTAAGACTATAACTTTTGATGAAATCAGCATTTTTGTATGCATTTTCATTTAATTAAAAACTTGGAGACCTACTTTTAGTCTTTCTTTCAAGTGCCTATAAGTGACAATTTGCCCAATCTTGAAATAAGTCTCTATACATATTTAGAGACAATGCTTCTTAACTAAGGCCTCAAAAAATTATAATGATAAAAAAAGGTAACCATTATATCCAACTGAAACACATATCTTTGTGTAAGAATGCATCCTGGAAATCAGCAAGAGGATACAAGCTGTCAGATAAGAACAGGAAACGAGTTTGACCCAATACTGAGGTGTCGAATGTCCCTGCTCAGTTTCCAATCAGCCCTGCTGTTGTTCAATAATATAGTAGACCAGACAGACTGCTGGATCACCATCAGCAGAACAGTCTGTATGGCTCTAGTTTTGGGAGAAATGTTTTAAGATTATTACATTCACCGTAAAACTTAACCTTGCTGCACTGTTGTTACATCAGTGATCCACCACAAACTGTAAATGAAGCACAGGCTGTTTCAGATTTTTAAATGATTGCTTACTCTAAATCAGTAACTACATTACCTCTGCAAATACTTGGGCTGTCTTAAAAAAACTCATCATAGATACAAATATTTGCCTGAAGTGATACTGCATTCTTGGAAAGTCTTACAGGCTGTGTTAGAATTTATTCCTTATTTCCACAGGATCTGGCTGTGTTGTGTTCCAGTTGCGCTGTGTGTCAGTCATGGCTCATTTGTGGTTCCAATGTCAACAGGAAACATTTCAGAAGCTGAATGTCTGTTTCAGCATCACATTGTGGCTCATTTAAATGTGGTAACGTATAGTTTTTGGCTGTATTTTAAGAACATAACCTCTTGTCACCTGTACTTTCTTTATGATAATTTTAAATGTTAATATATCAATCACACAGTAGAACTGTTGTCATCATTAAGCTGTATGAATTTGTTTTTCAGACGACATCACAATCATAAAATAATGATGTGATCAGCACCGCAGCACTGCAGCTTGAGAATGACTGCCCATGTCATATTTATGAGCTGCAATCAAATCATTATTTCTTGCACACTTTGTTGTCTGACAACAGAAACTGAAAAATATGTAAATGAGAACAACTAAATTGTAAATATGGCTGCATTACAAACAATGGTGAAAACTAAGTACATTTACTCAAGCAGTATAGTCATTCTGTAATGGAAGTACTCAAGTACAATTACCACAAAATTGTACTTAAGTATAGTACCCAAGTAAATGCACTTCTACTACATTCTACCACTGTCACAACCTGGTAACCTTCTTATTAATAGCTTAGTACAACATTAATAACCTTAATACACATTATTTACCTTCTGTTTGTCTCTGGCCATCCTACGGTCCTGAACACTCTGACGCCGCCTGGCCTGCCAATGCATAGCCGACATCCTGATGTGCAGCAGCCAGAGGAACTCAGTATTAACTATGGAATGACCTGACTTTGTAAATTGTAAGGTTTCTGTATCTCTGTATCCTGACTTGCTAATTGTGTTTAGTAACAAAAACAACTCTGTGGTTTGCTCATGCATTAGGTCACATAAAGAATAATAAAAGAATATATAAAAACAAGATTGCAGAAGACAAAATTAGAATTGTTAATGGACTATTTAAACCTGGCACACACTGAATATCCTATCACAGCTATTCACTAGTTTGATACATTTTGTTAATATGATGATGATGATGATGATGATGTCATGCATGTAAATATGCCCTGCCTGCGTGGGCTTACAATTAATATTAAGCCATTTCATGAAAATATGACTTTCTACTTCTCTCAAATCACACAGCTCACACAGTCTTCTGTATTTTCTTCATGGGTATTTTATGTGATCTTTGGTGTCTGAATAAATATGATGTAACATATGATTCAGGGCTATATTTTCATGTAATATGCACATAAAGTATGTCCTTAATATGTAATGTATAATGTATTTGGGTAAGACGCATTACCACAGGATAAAACATGCAATCCTTTGCTGTAAAAAACAGAATATGGATAAACAGAAGAGTCTGTCCAGGTTACACCAGAGAATACAGTTCAGCACAGTGATGTCTGAGAATTAATGAGCAAGCAAATAATAGTGTTTACTCACCTGACCTGGAGAGAGAGCTGCTGTGGCAGCCTCAGTGGAGGACTGGTGAAGGCTGAGGTGTCAGCCTCTCTTTACCTCTCTCCTATCTCTGACCTTGTTAAGTGGGGTTTCCAGGCAACATAATGCTCTCCAGGGCAGCTTTTGTAAGAGAGAAACAGAAAGGTGGGGTGAATAAATCATTGTTCACCACCTCCTGTGGCTCACTAACAATGGTCCCACCTCACTGTATGTGTGCTTCTCTGTGTGATTCTGTGTTTGGTCTTATTTGTTCTCTCAGACATTTTGCTTATCTATAAAGTAACAAATGAATCTCACCAGAATATATAAGGAAGTATTAAAGGTTAGGTTCATATTTTTCAAGTCTATCTTCATGCAATACTTACATGCCCATGCAGTATGTACAGTTCAAGGGTTATTGGTCGCTGTAATCATTCCTTCTGTCCATTTCAGTGTAAGAGTTGGGGGGTGGGGGGGCTGTGGAAGATAAAATCTGCAGTGAATAGCAGTGTAGAACCAAGATGGAAAGACTTGTGTTTTTGCTTAATGACTTAATGACAAGCCTACAAGTTTCTAAAGCAAGATATATCAATGCAATCCATGCTTATGTCTAGGCATGAAAATAGTGTATACTGTTACTATACGCATTTCAAACAGAACTTTTACAGTATTAGTGCCATGGTCTATCCAACAATCTATAAGACAATACACTCTTCTCTGGTTCTCAGCTTCTCTTTTGAATTCCAGAACTGAATAAAGTGAGAGAAATGCATACATAACAAATGTAACATCACATATTTTCACTTTACTGTAAGGTTGGTAAGGAGTTTGATCGTCCATCAGGGCTGCCATTCCTCCTGCGGACAACAGAGTACGCTGCTACCCTGTGCAACGATGGCCCGTATGCCTGACTGCTCTGGGATCAGTTTTGCAAATTCACCATTTCTGGATAAGGTTATTAGGCAGGAACATTTGGTGTAGTTGTTAATTGACCTCTCATTTGAACCATAAAGGTTGTTGTTTTTGAAAAAAGTTTCCAAACTTAAGACAATAATAAGAGAAGATTAATACTAGAACACAGAAAGGGTGATGGCTTCAGTCTGGATGATCAACAGATCTATTGTTTTGAGTTTTGATTTTCTTCTGTTCCAAAACTAATATTTACTTAATATTGTTTGAATTTTTTAAAAGCAAATCCCTTTAAAAACAACAGGGACTTCGATTATATGGTCAGTGTCAGTGGTGGAAAGTAACTAATTATATTAACTCTAGTACTGTACCTATAAGGCAGAGTACTTTTACTTGTGGTACTTTAATTATATTTTGATGCTAATATTTACTTGTACAATGAATGAATGCTGGACTTTCTTTGAGTATTTCTACAATAGTAGAAATACTATGTATTGATACTTTTACTTAAGTAAAAGATCTGACTCCTTCTGCCACTGTTCAGTGTAATAAAGTCCTAGGCCAATAGGTTGCCTCCATTAGTAATTGTTTGATACTTGTACCAATGCAGTACCCAAGTTTTGGTAACAATACTGAAACAATTAGGTTCTCTGCCCACTTGGAGAAGTATGATCATGTTTGTTCTACAAAACTTTAAATTTATTTTAAATTTTAAGTGTGTAATTTTGTTGTAACATAAAGCAGCTGTAAATGACCTTTGCCTAAATAAAATACAGTCTAACATTAAAAAAATATATATCTGAGCAAAGAATAAGTAAGGAATCTGACCAAGCATGTGATTGATGCCAACTATCAATACTATTTCAATTTCAGTGCAATGCAAAACCCAGGCCAACAACAACAAACCCCGCTGTGGGACAAACGTGGTGGGTCGTAAAAATTGACAAAGACTTAGGCTTGTGATACCTGCTGAAGTGACAAGACAGTTTTCCAATCTGCAAAATCTCAGTGAGTTTTCATTCTAGCTTGTGTGTGTGTATATATATATATAGTATGTAGGCTACTGTAGGTCTGTGTGTGTGTTTGTACGTCTGTGTGCTCATATCTTTTCTTCTGCTGATCACACCTGACACAGCTGATAACAACCTTTAGATGTGACTCAGTCTTGCTGCTTGTCATACACATGCACACACGCATACACACGCACATTACATGTGTATCTGAAGCTTCCATGATGCTGATATAATCAGTTTCACATTGAATCTACAAATCATTTGAAACCAGTGTCATGCTATTCAAATCAGGACCTTTATAGCTACTGCTTGTCTGAATTTACACAACAGGGTCAAACAACAAAAAAATAATACATTATAATTGTGTCATGATTAGTTTTTGTGTCCTCTCAAAACACTTCTATTAATTATTAATTCTATTATTATTCAGTCAGTCAATAGGTCATCACTTGTTTCACACACAGACATTAACACACACCCACATGGTTATCATAATGAGTGTCGAGTATCAAGGAAAGAACTACATAAACCATTATCATGCAAATCAATACAGCTAAGCCATTATGTCATTGATGGCTACAAGTGACCCATGATGACCTGTTGGCACTCAGAGCTGCTATGTCCAAGATGCAACTTTTTCAGTTGGTCATTATGGCGCCTTTTAATTTGAACATGTCTTGCTCTGAGGTGAAGAAGCAGTATAGCCTTTTCTTATCAAAATAATTCACATTGTTTTTCTGCAGCTGCTGTTGCACAACACAATCTCTCATTCTCATTCTGGTTTTTTGGATACTCCCACTGACTAAGAGAAAAACTATAGCACCCTCCCCTCAGTATCTCAACATAACACTACTGAATTCATTTTGCCACATAATGATGGAGAAGGTGTAGCAGAAATTAAAGGTAGGAGCTTCTGTGGGATGATGACAAATGACGTGCTCTCTGGAGAGATAAAATTCAGTCACTAAAGACAATCCCCTATTCTCCCCCAAAAATGCTCCTAAACCATCAGAACCCTCAACTAAATAATTTTTGAACAGTCCCTTAAGGTCATGAACTAACATATACTGTAGGAATAACTTTTTTAAAAATCGATTTACATTTAATGGACTTTAATTCATAAAGTGAAAATCCCATTTTAACTCAGGTTCCATCAGTTATCTCTAAACCATTTGATGACACTAGAAAAATCAATCATCTCTCTTGTTTCACAGTGCTCCTCATTCATTTACACACACACATAACCACAAACACACATTGCTCATTAGTAGGCTACATTATTTTTATTACCACCTAAGTTATCTGATAAAAATCTTGATGTTCTCAAAATGTATTTGGGTATAGAAATGCATGTGTGCACATGTGTGCACATGTGTTGAATTAAGCATTTCCATTTCATGCAACTTTGCTCTTCTTTACAGAGGTGTTTTTTACTTTACTAGATTTATTTGATAACTATTTTGTGTAATACCTTTGCAGGTTTGATTTACACCCAAAACCTGTGATTGTCTTTAAAAATATGAGCTTCACATTGACCAGCTGCAACATCAAAATGCTATATACATGTTAATGCTTCATAATAATAATCCAAAAATATAATATACATACTTATATGACACTGAGTATCGGTCATTTTGAATTTCACACTTTTACTTTTACTTGTAATTGAGTATTTTTACATAATGGCATTACTAGTATTACTCAAGTAAAAGGTATGAATACTTCTTCCAGTGCTGCATACAACAGCCTACCAAATTCAACAACAGCATTCTTTAATTGTGCTTCAAAATAAAGCACATTTTATTGATTAGAAGTGTGAAAAGATTCAACCTTGTAAAGAAAATTAAGAACCCAGAGGAAAAAATGACAGATGACTCCTTAATTAGGCACTGTTTCTCTTCATTCTCCCGGTGTTCTCCATGGATGTATTATGGTATTCTCTCTGTCCCTCCTCCTCCTGTTACGTCAGCAGCGGGGGGTTGGTAGTGCTCGAGCTGCTTCTCCTGCTGCCAGTCTGCCTCGGACAAAAGGGTCAGCCGCAGAACTTTACACGCAGCGGATTTGCAAACGAACGTATCTGGAATATTTTAGCGTAATTCGTCGCACTTTAACAGCGTTGACTAGTTAAAGGAGCTTGGAAGTACTGACAGGTGAGATACATTTTTTACACCAAAATCCAAATAACCCAACGTTACGAGTATTGACTTCGTTGGAGTGCGGATAAGCTTGGGGCACCAGTCCTTTGAATATTTCGCACAGAAGCACACAATCAAGAGAAGGATAATACACTTTTTTATTGAATTTTAACTAAATTGAAACTTGCCGTTTTGTACTAAAATGTATCAAACATGTCTGAAAGCATGTGTTCTTTTTTTCCTTATCTGTTATTAGTAGTTTGAAGCTGTGTTGTAACCGAATTAACGTTACAAACAGGACCTACTAGCTAGCATTATTTGACACTACCAAAAGTCAGAACAGGCATTGCAGGATTTCTCTGCTGCTTGTGGCTCTCTTTGATCCCTGTTTTTCCAGTTCTGTGCCGGACACGGCTAGAAACAGAAAACAATGACAATGCCTTCTGCCTTGCAAATGCCATGGCTCACCTTTCACTGTGCAGTCTGCCTGGACAAAAGCTTACTGGCAGGTTTTTAAATGTTAAACCTATTCTGTTTACACAAAATAACCACTTTAGCCATATCAAATCAAGTGTACAATTTCATAATTTTCCCCTTTAAACGATTGTTGCACTGAATTTATAAAACAGGTTAACCCTGCCGCCTATACTCAACCTACATTCATATTTGTCTGTAGTAAAAAATGTAACATAGATATAGGTTATCATTCTAAGCTTCTATTATTTACTCAGTGGGTTGGAGCTGCACTGTCTCAGCTAAGGTTAGTCCTAATTACTTACAGACCAGTGCCCTTGTTAAAATAGCTTACTTGTGTTTTCCTCCCCCTCTCCTCTTTTCTCTCAGGTCCTCTGTGACTACAGTAGGCCATCTATCCCCCTAGTATCCTCTTGCACCAACATTTTAAGTGAGTGTGAACTGTTCTCCAGCCAAACCAACTCCTCCCTGTCCTTCCTGCCACCTTCAAAGCATCTCCAAACACTTTTATTGCTGTAAGGAGACAGAAAGCAAGTAAGACAAGGTTCCAGGAAAACAGCAAGATAGCGGTAGTCCCCTAAATCTTTGGAGGAATTATTCCACAGGACCTAAACATGGGGAACCAGTTAACAGAAATTGCCCCCAGCACCCCGTTCCTCCCCAGCTTCCAGTCTTTACACGTAGTGGTGATTGGTTTGGACTCTTCAGGGAAAACCTCCCTCCTCTATAGACTCAAGCTGCAGGAATTTGTTGAGACGATCCCCACCAAAGGCTTCAACATGGAGCGGATTAAAGTGGCCATGGGGAACTCCAAAACCAACACCACCATGTTCCAGGTGTGGGACGTTGGTGGCCAGGAGAAACTGAGGCCCCTCTGGAAGTCGTACACCAGGAGGACAGATGGGCTGGTTTTCGTAGTGGACGCAGCTGAGGTGGAGCGCATGGAGGAGGCCAAAGTGGAGCTCCACCGGATCACCCGATCGGCGGAGAACCAGGGGGTGCCCATACTGATTCTTGTAAACAAGCAGGACCTGGATGGAGCCATGTCAGCTTCAGAGGTAACATTGTTGAATAGCATGGTATTGTTTATTTAAGGCTGTAGAGAGCTGAGATGATCTCTCAGGTTACTGATGAATCAACTGACAAAAAATGTATCGGCAACAATTGTTAATTAAAGGTATAATGAGTAGGATTTGTTGGTTGCTGTTTGTAAACACAATATTGAAAGTTGGCCAGCTGGCGCCTGGTTATGTTTTTAAGATACATAATTAGAGGGGGGTCTGTGTGTCCTCCCACAGAAAACAAGACTAGGTCAACACCTAGTATATGGCTGGACCGTGTGTGGTCAATATGATCCATTGTGGCCAAATTGTTACAGGCATAGTCAGTGGTCGTGTCTATAATGTGAATAACTGGATATTGAATGATCTGCAGTTTTCTGTACTGGTCCCAGTAATATTTGTTCTTAAAGTGTACTGAGGTAGCATATCACATGACATGGTTAAGCTCTGTTTGACTAAAAAATGTTATAAATGCAGTTGCAAGAACAAAACTTCCCACTCCTATCTTAAGAGGTTTGATTTGAAAGAGAACTTATTGTAATTCTAACTATTCTAATGATCTGTTAACTCTCTGCTCTTTCATTCGTTTCTATCTGCAGGATGTGTCTCGTTTTTCAGACTCACTGTGTTGAGTGTTTTGTCAGAGTGGTTGAAGAGTGGTTAAACTTTGCGCTGTCCCTCACTCTCTGCACCGCTGATTTCTTGTTTCTCTCCTACTCTGCTCTGTGCTGGACTGTTACAGTCTGTAACCATCGTCTCCGCCTCTCACAGCAGCAGGTTTTACCTTGTTTGACAGGTTCATTCCCTCATGGTGAATATCAGGTATCGTCTCTGCCATCTGTGCGCATATGATGTACTGTGATGCGCTATTGCGCTGTGGTGCTTTGATGGAGTGTGGACTGGTTATTGTTTCACGTGAAGTGGGTGTGCGTTTGTTTATGTGATTCTCAAGGCAAGAGTGTCCTGATTTAACTCCTTACTGCTGGGTCGACGATGTCGTATACGCCATCTTAAATATCTCCAGGACACTGCATACCAGAGACCGGAGAGCATACCGTTACTAGTGCTGTCAACGAATATTCAAAATTCGGTTACATACTCGAATTGTTAAAAAAACACATTTGTTAAGGCATGGGCCTGGGACGCTGCACTGAATGCACTGCATGACGGACAGGAGTCACTCAATGTCACTTTCATTGATTGAAAATGAAATGTACGTCAAGCTGAAACGAGCAAGTAATTCAACGAAAACCGTGTGGTATTGATGGCAGAGAGTTCACAACCCAACTCGGCCGCAGAGAGAATGATTTGTACTCCGAGCGATCTAAAAAGCCCCGTTTGGAAATACTTCGGATTTTGGTCAGTAGACGGGAAAATTATGGAAGTTCGAGGTTACTGTCCTGACTGAAGACTGCAGGTCTCCAATGGTTGTTTATTATTTCCCATTTCATGTCACGGAAAAGATAATTGTTGTTCCATGTTTATCACAGTACGCCTTGCTTGGAGCATTTAATGTCCGTTCCATATAGTACCGTAACCTAATTTTATTTGTTTATTTGCAATGTGTAGGTATGTAGATGGCAGCACGGTGGTGCAGTGGCTAGCACTGTCACCTCACAGCAAGAGGGATCTGGGTTCAAACCCACCCTTCTGTGTGGAGTTTGCATGTTCTCCCTGTGCCTGTGTGGGTTTTCTCCGGGTACTCCAGCTTCCTCCCACAACCCAAAGACATGCAGGTTAACTGGTGACTCTAAATTGCCCGTAGGTGTGAATGTGAGTGTGAGTGGTTGTCTGTCTCTATATGTCGGCCCTGTGATTGACTGGCGGCCTGTCCAGGGTGTACCCTGCCTTTCGCCCAATGCCAGCTGGGATTGGCTCCCGCGCCCCCGCGACCCTCTAAAAAAAAGGATAAGCGGTATAGATAATGGATGGATGGATAGGTATGTAGGTCTTTTAAAAGGCATGTTTATGTTGAAATAAATATACCTATACGTGTATGTATGTGTATATATATATATATATATATATATATATATATATATACACTCCCCTCCAAAAGTATTGGAACAGTGAGGCCAATTCCTGTATTTTTGCTGTAGACTGAAAACATTTGGGTTTGACATCAAAAGATGAATATGAGACAAGAGATCAACATTTCAGCTTTTATTTCCAGGTA
>NTHP01000336.1:401565-424934 GCA_003416845.1 Oplegnathus fasciatus
TATATATATATACACACGTATATACACACACACACATATATATATATATATATAAGTAGCTATGTATCTCGTTCTATTGGTTTGCCCTCTTATGGACATAATGCGCAAAAATAGATACTCGAATGGTTCGAAACTGTGTTTTTTTTAGAAGGTTTAATCAAACGTCATTTTTGGCCCATTTTGACAGCGCTGACCGTTACCGTTTTGCTGTTCCAAGTAGCGCTCCGGTGCAGTCGTATCCCTTTCAGACTTTGTAAAATAAATCCATAACGATAAATCCAACACTGAATGTCTTCTGTTATTATTTATCGATTTTTCCGTGTCGAAAACAGCTGTTATTGTTCGTAGAGATGTTCCGATACCATTTTTTCCTTCCTGATACCGATTCTGATACCTGAACTTGCGGTATCGGCCAATACCGAGTACCGATCCGATACCAGTGCAATAAAAAAATGTACATATTATTATTATTTTTTAACAGCTGTGTGTGATATGATTGCTATCATTGTTACCCTTGTCACCGTTTGTAAAACATGAACAAATACATACAGAGAATGAATGCCATAGAGCCACAATCAGTCATAACTGGAAAAAGAACATAAATAAATAAATCTAGGAATAAATAACAATTACGTATGGAGGATACGTAAGATTTTTTTGGACACATCTCTGTCTCAGTTCTCTCCTCAGTGCACGGCCTGTGTGCACGTTTTCAACAGGCACAGCTCTAGTTTATATAATTCTTTTTTCCAGTGAAACAAGTTGATTTTTTTCGGGGCTAATAAATTGTGGTATCGGATCGGTGCATAGACTGGCGTACTCACCGACACCCAATGCCGCATTTTAGGCAGCATTGGAGGCATTGGAGTCCCAATCAATCCCACTCCCAACCCTCCACTGGGTACGTTTTTTCGATAAACAAGCTCTATTTTGATGCTTTTTCACGCACTGTGGAATCTTAATCAATCAATCAATCAGTGTGTACCTCAAACTGTTGTTTACTTTCCAGATTAATTATGAATTGTGAAGTTAAAAATATTAGTAGGCCTAGTTGTCTCCCCTTATTCACATGTTGGCATGTGTATCGGCCGGTATCAGCAAATCATTAAGTATTCTGAATTTCTACAGTGAATAAAAGATACTAGGAGATATTGTTTATGTTCACAACATAATGTAGGGCCCTATGAAAATCATTTTAATTTTTCCCAGCATACTTGACTCACAGCTGGCTGTACGGAAAGACCAATGTTACTTTCTTGAGCTCGGAGGACGACTCGTTTTGATAAAAATTTGGTTGTAGCTCATTGTCTACCATACTGCGGTTGGAAACAGATGTCGTTTGTGTTTTAACGACATTTCGCTTATGAGTTATTGATCCAGGAAGTTCGAATCTGTGAATATATTTCCAACTTTACCAACCTTGTATTCCCGGCGAAATCCCTGGTTACTTTATCTTCTCTCTATCTCTGCATCACTATGTTCGTTACTTAGACTAGCCGCTGACAGAGAAAAGCAGGCAGGCGAAAACGGGAACAGGTGAGCATAGTGTCCCCTGAGTAATGTAGTTTATTTAGGGCCATTATGAATCGCCCGGAGAACCTGATATGGAGTGGGCAGAAAAGAGTACCGGCAGCTTGTGAGAAGTGCCGGTGCACGAGAAAAACTCACGGTACGCCAACGAGTAAAATTTAGAAGTGGTGGTACTGCTTACCAGTGAGTACCGGCCCGCTTCGAGCACTGGCTATCATTAAACATTTATTGACTAGAGTTGGAAAAACAGTTCAGTGTATAAATGTAAACAGTTTATTGGAATATTAAAAGGGGTTTCTTTCACTCAAATAATTTTCAGATACAGCTCATGCAGTGTAGTTCACTGTTCACCTCTCCATTATCTGCTGCTGTCTCTCTCTCTCTCTCTCTCTTCTCTCTCCATTATCTGCTGCTGTCTGTCTGTATCTTTAGTTCGTTTTGGAGCCACACCATAAGTTAAAGTAATGTTATGCAACATGAGGTTTGTAAAATAATTATCAAACCACTTAGGGAATTATGGAAATTTGATTTGTTTAAGAGAAAAACCCTGCTGTGTTTTTTCCCCACCTGTATGCTCTGTCATTTTTCCTCTACTCTAACTCTTAACACACAGGTGCATACACACCAGGGTTGGAAATTAGCACCCGCCACTCGCCAAATGCGGGTGATTTTGTGTACTGGTGGGTGAATTTGCTCAACCTACCAGCCACAATGGCGGGTAAATAAGAGTAGCATATAAAAACAATAATGCAGTTGTAACAGAGCGTTTTGTGACATTCCACAAAGCAGATTGAGTCACGAGTCTGCTTGTTTCACTCGGACACTTTAACGAGGAGACAGTTGGTCAAAGTCGTCATATTGACATTTAAGGTGTGTTGACTGATTGACGACGTCAACTCATGCGTTGAGTAACATGCAAGAAAACATTCCACCTTAAAAGTTGCTGGTAGCTGTCGGTAGCCTTTGAGTGGTACAGTGAATTAAAGTTAAATTATGTACGTAAACTCGGCGCGCCGGTTTGAGCTGAACTTTTGTCGGATGCCCTGTTTCTATTTATTCCTGTTGCTCGCGTTGAAAGCGCTGCATCATGGACGAGGAATGGTTGATTCATGAAGTTGAAATGAGGAGTTATCTATAGGATACCTCCTCATTTAACTACAAAAACCTAAATAAGGTGGCAGCTGGCTTCCAGGGAGCTGGAAGTTTCTGGTAGGCCTATATGGTATGTCATTTCCAGTAAAGAAACATGTAAATATCACAATATAAAACGTGTTTTCTGTTTAAAAAGTACAAACATAGGAAGATAGCAAGTAGGCTACTGACACTGACATATTTAACGGATTCAGTGTAGACAGAGAGCGTCCGATTTTAAGCGAAAGTCGGACGCTCGCTTGCTGTGAGGACACAGTGCATGCATGCATACATACATGCATTAAGTATTACCTTATGAAATAAAATAGCCTATTTTGTTAAATAATCATGCTTGAATATTGTAGATCTTGTTTTATTATTTTTCACATGCAGTTACACTCTGCTGGTTAAAACAAGAAAGTGGCTGGGAAAAAAATTGAGTGGCTGGTAGATTTTGGAATCCACCAGCCACAGTGGCAGGTGGAGAGAAAAAGTTCATTTGCAACCCTGATACACATGCTGCCACCAGATGTGCTCTCTCTCTCTCTTTTTCTCTGTCTCTCGCTCACACAAAATGCGCAAGTACCAAGTAGTGTGAAGTAGATCTGCTGCTTGAATGACACACAGAGGACCCAAAATGTTTGCGTTGTAGATCAACTATATATTATTTTTGAGGGCTTTAAGGTTGACAGATGAATAGATCTGGAGTCTGGGGCAATTCCTAAAACATTCGGGGCTGTAGCCTCGGACGCCCAGGCCTAAGGATGCCGCTGAACAGGGCTAATGCGAAATATTGATAGCCACGTTGCACTTAAAAGAGCTGACTCTTTGATTTGGTTTCTTTGTGAACGTCCCATCTCCACAGCCGAATCCTGTCCAATCAGCGAGCTAACGTTAGGTGGCAAAGTTCACTTGCAAATCGTTTCGGCATTTCAGCAGCAGTACAATCCGAATTTAAGTTAATTTAAAGTTTGGCTGGAGTCAGTGGGCCAAGCAGGTTCATTCAACATTTGCTAGCCTGTCTTTTCCTATTTTCTATTTTCAGTCCATGATCACAGTTAAGCTAAATGTTTCTCACCTTTCTAAACAGTCAGACTCCTGTGTGGATTGACAGACAGTGATTGACAGCCAGAGCACGCTGTGGCAAACGATCAACGACAGGTTCGACTGAACCAACTCAAAGGGTGGTCCAAAAATGTGTGATTGTTTTATTACTTGTTTTTGTCAGTTGCTGAAAATAGTAAAATGATCATTGATATAGGCTGCTTAAATATAATCACCTGATTGCGGGGACTGTATGATGATACGCGTATTTTTAAAAAGACAAAAAGTGGGGTAGCAAAACCAGAACTTTGCTCCCCCTAATTAAATAATGGGGATGCATTTGCTCCACTGTGTGTATATATATATACACACATATTATTAGGCTCCCACGTCATGTTGCAACCCTAATTATCTTCAGTTCATTCATCCATTACTATACTTGCTAAACGTTTACCTCAATAGTCAGGTTTCCATGCAAATGTAGTGCAAATTCAAACTGAATTTGCAAATTAATGTGCGTTTCCATCCTCTACCGTTGTTTGAATATTAGAGAATATTAGAGCGCCTTGAGAAAAACAGCTGGTGGCGCTTATTTTCCCGTCAGGTGCCATTAAACCATTGCAGAAGAAAAGAATGCCAGTTGAACCTATAATGGTGGAATATTATGTAGAAAACGTGATGGGAATATGGCATTTATGTTTGTTTCATGTTTTAATTTGTGGAACGTTACAGTCTCCTCATCTACACAGATCTGGTGTTTTTGTCTGCCGCTATTTTCCATCTCTCCAGTGGACGTTTAAGTCACATGCTTATGCTTATTCATTAAGTCTGTTTCCATTGTACTTTGTTGCATTTTGCTGCTATCAATACACCAACTTTTCCACCTCAGCCAAGTGTCAAAATGTTCATCCAGGTGTTATTCAAAAAAAAAAAGGAAAAACGCGTGTAAACACAGGTGGATGGAAATGCACCTTATGTCACTGCAGAAGTAACTGTAGTCAAGTAATGGAGATTCATTGTGTCATTTTTGCTTTTTCTCTTTTTAGGCCATGTTCAGACAGACAATAGCACTGGTAACCAGGACCCAAGTTGAGACAGGTCCAATTATATTAGATTTGACTGTCCTCAGGGCCCTTCTATGGAAGAGGATTAGGGCCATATGTGTGGCATTTTGCAGGAATGCAGGAAATTAAGTGTCTGACGCTCAAAATTTCCTTTACGATGCAAGTCAACTTTCAATGGACTTTTCTTATGAAATATAGTGCATTATCATTAAATAACAATATATTACAGTGTCCGTCAACAGGCATCTTTTCACTTAACCACTTGGCATTTCCCATTGTGTAGTTACCCTGTTTTCTGTCTTCTTGTTGCTCACCTGGACTTTGTCGGACTTTGTGTGTAGTCAAATCCAAACCAATAGTGAAAAGTGTCTCCAAAGTATTTTACTTACACATATTGCATATACTTTCCTTACCATGTCATGGTTATGCATTGGCTAATATTTCCCAACACAAGTTATAATAGTTTTTCTCCTCATATTGCAGCATTAACAAAATAGTAACTTGGTTCCATAACAGTTTTCTTTTCCTCATCCTAATATGTCTATGTGGCATTAATCACCCCTCATACACCCAGGCATGCCAAAGAAGGCCGAGG
Source organism: Oplegnathus fasciatus (assembly GCA_003416845.1). Classification (NCBI taxonomy): domain Eukaryota; kingdom Metazoa; phylum Chordata; class Actinopteri; order Centrarchiformes; family Oplegnathidae; genus Oplegnathus; species Oplegnathus fasciatus. The sequence continues at coordinate 406,930 of NTHP01000336.1, forward strand.
CGTGTTTGGACGCATCAGACCAAGCCCGAAAATGCAGACACGTCCCAGCTGTGGTTACACACACCTCAGCCTTTTCCATCCTCCTCATATCTGAGCTGGATATTTACACATGCAGTGTCATCAATAAATCATGGTGGGAGCTTGCTGAAGTGGGATTCAATGACTTAACATAATCATGTGCAGTTATGATGGGCATTATCTACAGGCTTGTAATTATACTCCACTTACCAATGACAGTTCACTCAAGCAGCCCCAATAAAAAAAAAAATATTTCTATAATTTACTTCATGTATGATTTGGTAAGTTTGGTCCATAAGTTGAAATACAACCAATACTGGAGGCCAGATGTTTTCCACTTCCTGTTCAGGCCTATAGAGAGCAGCAGAACTCCCCTGAATAACTAATTTATGATCAAACACCCAAACTCTTGACAACCTTTGTCTATTCCGCTGTCTGTTTAAACAAATGAAACAAAAGAAGTGTCATTTTTGATTTGCATTTCATTTGTCATGCTGAGATGCCTTTTTTCCTGGTAAATCACATGATGTGAAGCAGACAGTTAAGCAGACACATCCAAATGGTTTTTTTTCTAAATTGTACTTTATTTTCTTTTAAAGACATATGTTTTAAAACAGCGATTGTAGAGAATAAATAAAGAAACATTATGTTTGTTTTTTTAACTTCCATAGGTACATTTATGTAATTAAAAACTCTATAATAAGTGTGTTCATTGTCTTGAAGACTACAGGAATCCTCTTTTTTTTCTTCTTCTTTAAATTAAAAAAGAAATTGTCACATCTCCCCCTTCACCAAATTGATTACCAAATAAATTAAACGTAAAAAATCAAGATAGAAAAATTCCCAGCCCTTCCTTCCGCTTTGTTAATTTGAAAAGTAGTGGCAGCAGAGAATCTTAACTCGTGAAGTCCTTTAACTCCGTTTTTAAACCAAGGTATGTACAGTAAGAGGAAATCCATTTCTCTTCCAGTTTAATTACCCCATGTTTTTAATTTACGTATAAATAATAAAACTAACTCTACATAACAATATTACCAATGGTAATCATACAGAATAGTATTTTCTTTTGCCTCCGACTGTGCAGACTGGCCTTCTGTTGACGCCATAGACCACAAATCACACTATACAGTAGAACCCTGTTCAGTAGAATAACATCAGTGATATGCTTTTTCTTAACATGTAGATCTTGTTGCCAACAATAGAGTATGTACATAATATAAATGAATCCAGCTGTGGAATGATAGGAAATCTGGAGCACTTCTGATATTGCGGATGCTGATTCTGTTTGATGCATTTGTTGCTGATATTACTGCTGCTGTTGTTGTTGTTGTTTGTAAGCGCATACACGTGATACTGCTTTTTGTGAAGTGTCGCTCCTGTGCTATACGGTTGGTCAAACAACCAAAAAAGGCTGGGACATCCCAAGTGGTTTTCTTGATTGAACTCTTAGGTTTTCCTGGAGGTAAAGAAGAAGAAGAAGAAGAAGAAGAAGAAGAGGATAGAGAGAGAGAGAGAAAAAAAAAGCACAGAACATTTTAAACCAAATCACAGCAATCAAACACATCAATTTAAGACTTTGGAAGTGGAGTGGTGTCTGCAATACACACTGCTTGCACTGATGCCTCAGGGGAGTCTCAGTAATCAACTAGTGTCCATGCAACTCAAATAGTGACAGTCATACTGCTGCAAGTGTATGCACGTTCTTAGAAAATAGTTTGTCATCTCCTTTGGCAGGCAAATTAATTCAGAACATGCACAGTAGGAATTCTGGTGGGGATAAACTCTCCAAATTTTTTTTTAGGAAACAGTTGGAGATCATTTTACATTTATTCTAATGATATTCAGAACCATGTCATTCACCAAACTAGTTTCTCAGCAGCATTTCAAATCATCCACCAAATTATTATTATTTGTGATGAGGGTCGCTGCAAACAGGGCATCTGCAGGTACCAGAAAAAATCTATTTATGACTCTTTAACATCTTCTTTTAAAGCTACTTTATCTAAATGTAATCAGAGCAGTAAATGTGAATCTTCAGTCCCCTATAAATATTGACTATATTAAAAACCCCTTAACAAGCAGTCACTACGAACTTTTCTATAAATTATAATTCTGAATTCAGATGCCAAAATTTCCAAAGATATCAAATATGTCAGGGTGAGTTTAAGGGAAATCTGGGATATTTCGCTAAAGTGCCGCCTTAAAAAACACATCAGTGCAAACAACTTATAGCTATGACTTTATATATTTATATAATTATATGACTTTAATGATACAAAAAGGGGGAAAACTGTATGTTAAGGGGTTAATGTAAAATTTAAAGTGTTGATTTGTTGTAGCAGAGTTTTTTTTATTGTGGCACAGAGAAAGATGATAAAAATCTAATTAGTTTAGAGGTTGAAATGGATTCAAACGTATATTTTGTGCTTTCAGTACCAGAAATATTTTCAAATTTTATATTTTTATTAGAAAACATTTAAGCTCTGACTTTTTAAGGCCTTCATTTTTGTTGAATCGATTTCTTTTGAACCTGCAGACCCTGAGCATAAGACACACTTTTGGTTATTATGAATGTTAAGTAGTATTTTTATGGTTTGTGTTTTTGGAGTCCCAGAATTCCTACAGAGGAATGCAGTTCCTCAGCCAGCAGCACGTGTCACAGGAACCAAACAGCTTTACCCAAAACCTTCTAGAGTAAGGTTAGTGTCTCGGTTGGTACAACACACACACACATTCACTTACACAAGAATGTTTTTTCACATCTAGTCAATACAAAACGCTCACACAAATATATATGCACGCACCTTCTGGGTGTCTCACACACGCACAGTCTTTCATACACAAATACCATGTTGTCAACCATTTACAGGGGCACGTTCGGTACATTTTCAGTCTCACAAAAACCAAACAAAGTTCAGGCACAAAGTCACTTGGAATTGAGTTACAACCAAACAAAAAAACCCCGCACTCACCGAAAACTACCACACCAACCAACTAAACAGAGGGAATATGTAAGAATGATAATCATGACAGACAACAAAAAGGAAACTAATCAAAAACCAAAAAGTCTAAAATAAAAAAATCCTAATATATCCATATTTGATGGACAGCAGGCGAATTTTGCTCTTAGCACTGAAGCTTTTAGAGGTCTTAAAAAAAAAACAGCATGTCATGATAATCAATTACTTACAGATGCTGAGGTAAAGTGACAGTTATTGATCAGTGTTTGCAAGGATTAAAACCAGGACAAAATAATAAGAGGAAACTCACAACGCACCAAACACAGTTCATGGTCGCCACAGTAACCCGCCATGCAGTTGAGCATGGTGAATCAAGGCAACGGCCCAAAATAAAAATTGCTAATGGCAACCATCACAGGCAATATCGCCACAGCAACCAACACAGGCCAATTAACTTACAACGCAGTGAGAAGGAAGGGGGGGAGGTTTTAGCGGTTGCTATGCAACCGTAGCCATAGCGACGCACGTCTCCACGATATATGTATGGACGGGACAGTCTTGAGAGTGGTGTGATGTTTTTTTCAGGAAAAATGGCATATGGCACAGCACAAAAACAATAAATGAAAAGTAAAACAAAAAATTAATGACGAACAGTAGTTGGCATTCAACCCTGCGACAGAACACTGGTTAGACAGAACATTTGAAGCGAGCAAAAAAAATCTACTTCTCAATAAAACTGTCCCTACATACTGAGCAAAAAAAGAAGGAGCCACTTTTACACAATCTACTTCAAATTGATGATATTTTCAGAGTGCTGCCACCTCATTAAAGTTAATCTACTGTAGAGTTATTGACTTCTTCAGTTCCACATGAAAGACAGCCATTTAAGTACTGAGCCCCCAATTACATCCACTCTGTCTCTTTAACTTCCACACACATTTCCAGCTGTCTATCAATCCCTCCCCGAGCCCTCCTCATCTCCTCAAATGTGTCAATACACTATAACTCACCTCCTTCAGTAAGGCCTGTTGGCATCCTTGGGCCTCTTCAGCTGCACCTTCAGTCTCTTCATGCCAATCTGGAAGCCGTTCATGGCCTGGATGGCAGTCTGGGCGCTGGATGGGTTGTCGAAGCTCACAAAACCTGAGGAGGAAGTGACAGAATGAAAGAATCAAACACAAACATTCATGATGATGGAAAAAATGAAAGTAAATAAAGCTAAAATTACACGTACGGTGAAAATATATCTTTTCTCACATAAGACTCACCGAAGCATTTACTCTGGTTGGTGGCGCGGTCGACAAAGACCTTTGCAGAGATGACGTTTCCGAAGGGCAGGAACATCTGCAGTATCTCAGAGTCGGTGAACTCCTGTGGCAGGTGGTAGATGAAGATGTTACAGCCCTCAGGACCTGCACACAAATAGAGGAGAGCCACGACGACACAGACAAGACGTGACAAGACGAGACAGGTTAGGCGATCAGTGAAGACTGCAGTGTTGAGGAAACACTCATAATATTTGCAAAGTGGAGTTTAGTGCGAGTAACACAATGTGCAGAAATTATATTACATTTTATTTGTAGAGCGCTTTCCTAGATACTCAGAGATGCTTTAATTGACAGCTCAGGTAAGTAAAACAGAAACTAAAACACGATACAAGTGCAGTTTTTTTAAAGGAATAGTTCAAATGTTTTCTTGCAGAGCATTAGATCGATACCTCTCTCATGTCTGTACGGTAAATATGAATCTACAGCCAGCAGCTGGGTGGCTTAGCTTAGCATAAAAACTGGAAACTGGAGGAAACAGCTAGCCTAGCGCAGTCCAAAGCTTACAAAATCTGCTTACCTGCGCTAATTAATGAGCTTTTGAGGTGCTGGTAGGTTGATTTTGTTAGCTTTGGACAGAGCCAGGCTAGCTGTTTCCCCTTGTTTCCAGTCTTTATGCTAAGCTAAGCTAATTGTCTCCAGGCTCCAGCTACATATTTACCATCCAGTCATGAGAGTCATATAAATTTCCTCATCCATCTCTCGACAAAAAAAGCTAATAATTAATAATGACTATTAATATTCCTTTAAAAACAAACAAGTAATTTGAGAAAAAACCCTGAATATTATCTGGTTCCAGCTTCTCCAGTGTGAGGATTTGCTGTTTTTCATATCCTTGTAAACTGAATATCTTTGGGTTTTTTGACTCTTGGTTGGACAAACAAGAGATTTGAAGACGTCAGCTTGGGCTCTGTAAAGCAATAATCAAATAATCGAAAAACTACTGGACAGATTGGTCTATAATGGAAATAATCATTGGTTGCAGCCCCAGTTTTGACAAAGAGTAATGCAGACTTTATCTTCACTGTGATAAATTACATGCTGCCAATACATTTTCATATCACACAGAAATGAATGAAAACCAACACATACCTAGAAGTCTTTAAACTTTTTCAAACACTGCAGCAGTGTTTGCAGAGTAGCTATCTGTGATGTAAAGTATGTGTGATTTGTGGTAAATGAACTCAAACATGCAAAAACCGCTGGAATGTTTCTCCAAGATATGATGAAGCCACATTAGTGCAAAGATCTTTGAGTTTACCTTCTCGCTGCTGCAGCTGCTGCGGCTGCTGCGGCTGCTGAGCCACCAGTGTGGGCTGGTGGGGGAACGGCTGTCCCACCAGGCTGTAGGCAGCAGGGTAGGTGGCTGATGGAGAGAAGGAGCAGGTGAGCAGAGAGCAGCGGTGAGGCAGGCAGAGACTGCAAACTAATCAGTTTTTTCCTCAAAACAACATCTGACAGAGCTGCATTCCCACCTACAGATTTGCTAAAACTGGGAGATGTTTTGCATATAGTTTGTGATGTGTGACTCATTCTATAGAGCTGCGGGTTATTTACATTTTGTAATATATGTGCATGTTTTGACTTTGGATGTAAATTTCTACTTTACACATGCAGTGTTGGGTAGTCGGGGAGTGCAAAGGTAATGTAGCTGCATTCTATTATGTTACATAAAACTGTTTTGCATTCTGGTTATACGGACTGAAAGGTTATTTCTAGGAACTAAAAATGTAAAAATCTGAGTTCCAGTAGTCAAATTTTATGTAGAATCTAACAAAAAAGAGTATTTGGGAGATTATTTGTTTGTGCATACATCTGAAATCAATTTAAACCTCGTAAATGTTCTTTTTTCCCCACCAAACATTGCTACTTCAAATACTATATGCAGCTTATCATCAGTAGCAGCAAGACAAGTAGATAGCAGCATATTTCTATAAATAAATGGCAATTTACAGCGTTATATCGGACACGTCTCACACTGTTAATACCGAGACTGTGAGGCTCACCTGTATAGTGCTGCATGCCTGTATAAGCTTGCTGCAGGGGGTCCAGGACAGGACTCTGAGCTGTGGCAGAGTAAACACATCGTCACAAACTGCTAAATGCACACACACACACACACAAAAAAATCTTAAATGCTATTTGGGGCACATCAGCACGCTCCAGATAACATTTAGTGCTTTGGTTTCATTTCATTTCCTCTTAATTAGACTGTTGCACAACAGAACAGGAAGCCTGTGAATCTGTAGAGAGATGTTTTATGACAGCAACATAGTTACTCTTTAACTTTCTAGTTTAGCTGCTGTGAAGGATGTTCCGGCAATACCTTGGTAGGCATGAACCCCGTTGGTGTACAGGGCCTCGGTTGCTGATTGGCCGTTGGGTGGAGCTGGCACAGAGGGGTAGCTGTTCACTGCGATTGGTGGAGGCAGAGCAGGAACAGGTGTGGCTGCGATGGAGGGTGGAGTGCTGGTACCTGCAGACATGTTTAAGACATTTCTTCTTATTTTAATGAATTCAATCAACAGCATAAATACAGAATTTAATCAAATAACGAGAGTGAGAGTCTACAGCCAGGCTAGCGGCTCTGAGAGGCTGTACTTTGGCACAGCGGTGCGTTGAGATAAATGTTAGAGAGAGACAATGACAATGCTAACAGGCTGATGTTAAAGGTACCCTGTGGAGTTTCTGACCTCTATTAGCACTATGGAGAATTGTTTTTATGATGCATGCACACTTTCCTGCCAGTGGTTTCACACTATTCCACTGGATCTACAGGTGGCGGTAATGTGCCATGAACACACACCACAATATGCCAACAAAGGCAGAGAAGAAGAAGACTGCTGGCTACAGTAGTAAACACAAATGTAAACAATGCAAAACACTTAAAATATCAGCATTGCAAATGTTTTATGAGGAAGGAAATGTACTCAACACATTTGTCAGACCTCAAGGATACACACAATGAATTTTGGTGAGTAACATTCATTGTTAATATAACTTTTGTTTGTTTACAGTAAAACTCCACAGGCCACCTTTAAGCAGGTTATGTTTACCATGTGCATCATCTTAGTTTAACACACTTACATTTGCTAATTAGCACTAAACACAAAATACAGACGAGGCTGATGGGAATGTCATTCATTTAACAGGTATTTGGTCATAAATCAAAGTATTAAAATGTTCACCTGATAGTAGAGCTAGATGAAAAGTTAAGAGATCTTCCAGAGGGGAACATTTGCTGTTTACACTTTAATAAGTTTACAGTTGCTGCTTATCTCTGAGTACTGAATACTGAGTTTTCTGGGTGCCTTGTCAGAGTAAGTAACCAATTTTAAGGCTTTGGCTTCAAGTGATTCTGATGGGAAATTGTCACTATTTATGGCATTTACACACTACAGACTTACAGATTTAATGAATTGAAATTGAAAAATGTGTTGCCGCCCAAATATGGACTAAAGCCCAACCAATAAATCGTTTATTGCTTATTGCAGATATATTGATATCGGCATATACTGTGTGTCAGCTGATAAGAGAAACTGCAGTACACAAATGTTCAAACATACATTACATATTGTTTTACACCAGAAAGCAATGCAAAGTGTATGTTTCAACTGCTCTTTCAATTGTTTAAATGTTTTTATTTATCTCAAATATCAACGTTGGTATCACCAGTATCAATCTGGCTGTAATATAGACTATCCAAGTACTTGCAGGATGCAGGTACTCCAACTCCAACTCACGATTTTACCGTGTTTTCTGCCTTAAATGTAAGAGCTAACATGGCCAACATCATGACAGACTAGAGGAGAAAAAAAACTACATTATAGATGTTTGTTATTTTGTCCTCTTAGGTCCACCTCTCCTTGTGTATCTGTCCTCATATTTCAAGCAGAAATCTAATCAAGGCCGGCCGGGGCCAGACATCTCTGCCTCTCATTACCTGAGGAGGGGGTGATGGATGCGATCGGCGTGGCAATGATGCTGCTGGGGTTGAGGGCAGCGAGCTGCTGCATCTGAACCGCCGCCACCGTGGCAACAGGAGAGAGGTAGGCCGACTGCGCCACCAGGGCCTGCTGCTGCATCAGCTGGAGGACGGAGAGAGAGGTTGTGATTGAGAGGAAGGGAGAGAGGGAGTCGGGAGATTCGGTGTTTGGAGTATGGAGTGTGTTTAGAGGGATCTGTCTGTGTTTTTGTGTGCAGAGTGTAGACTGTAAGTGTTACCTGAGTGTAATCTCAGTCTTTGAAACACCAGAATACTTTAAAAATCTGTAGATTACAATTGTAGACACACTCTGAGATTTCCATTATTAACTAGGTCAAACAACGGGACGCTGTCATAAAAATCGAGCATGTTTAATATAATTGCAATGGCTCCAGTCTGAACCTCAGTCAGGAGTCAATATATCTGAAGGCCACGTCTCTGCACGCTGCGACATAACACAGACAGACCAACTGTTCTTGGTCCAGACGCTTCATGATCTTCATACTCAGTCATTGTGGTCAAATCATGGTAATAATTAGTCTTAATATCATGTAGTGTGCCCTGCGTCTGGGCTGTAAGGGTGAAGTCCTGCTTCTGCTTTTGTGTAGTTTTAACTGCGCTTTTTTTTAAAAATTCCCCTTTCAGTGAGCAAATTCATTTTGGGTTTTTATTTGAACTTTTTTACTGAAGTATAGAACGTCACCATAAATCAACACATCCATTACGAGTAAAAATGTTGTCAGGCCTCCTTAAGCATCACAAATTGAACAACTGTAAATGAGCCAAATCCGAAACCATTTGCAGTAAACGGTCAATTAGCGATGACGGGAGCAGTAACGTGGCTTTACTCTAGATTGTAAACTGCAATTTTTCCAGTTAAAATCATCTAGTATGACATTAAAACTCTTCTATTACACAGAACATATCGCACTGAGTAAGGTTTGCTTACCAGAAAGTTAAGTTTGTATCTTTTTTTGGAGTACATTTTGAGTCAAATATTTGTCACATCAGCTTTTACTGCAGTTCTTTTACCTCTGCATAAGCAAAGCACAAATTAATTCAGGGCTTCCCAACTTTTTCTGCAACACAAACTGTTTTTTGTGTTGACAGTTTTGTTGCAGACCAATCATCAATCATGTAATTGTTCTTCACAGACCACCAGTAGGCAAAAACGTAACTTTAATTGCTTTGTATTTCATTGTGGATATTTACTAAATTAAAAGAAACAGACCTCTCAGCAACACACAGCAGATGGTGCCCTCTTGAAAGGTAGAGTGCGTATTTCTTACGAAATGTGTGTGTGTGTGTGTGTGTGTGTGTGTGTTCCTTACGGCCTGTGTGTAGGCGTTGTAGGCCCCGAGGTGCAGGGTCATGGGACTGATGACTCCCAGCTGAGAGGCCACCTGCTGCATCCGCCGGAGCCCTCGCTCCTTCTCCGAATCGGCAAACTTCACCACCAGGCTGGACGAGGCGCCCTGTGGAGTAAATGGGAAAAGTCATCAACGATAACTCCGTCTGTCACATTTTCACGTCAACACAAACCTCGACATCAGAAGGAATGTCACCAATCAGTGAGGTTAAAACAGGTGATAATGCACGGGGGGTCCTGGTGGTATAGGGGTCTGAGACGCTGACCACGTAATCACAACATCCCTGGTTCAAGACCTTTGTTGCAAGTCATCCTTCCTCTGTCCTCCCCTCATTTCTTATCAGTTATATACAGTCAAATATCAATTAAACATCAAATATAGGCTGAAATAATGGCTGAAAAAATACAAAACAAAACACACAAAACAAATCAAAAAAGAGGCTAAAATGCAAAAATCTGTGGACAATTTAGCTTTAAAGTGTTTACAACATGTTAGTTACCAGAAAAAAAATCAATTATAATTAAATGAAAAAAGAAAATACATATAAAATGTCCCAAAAACTGAATTAAATATCTATTTTTTCACATAAGGTTAGTTGTTCTTTTAATTTAATCGACCTGCACCAAACCACAGTATAAAAAGGATGAGCACATTTTAGAAAAAATGTGTCCTCTATTGTGTGTGTGTGTGTGTGTGTGTGTGTGTGTAGGTGTGGAGGTGTGGAGGAGGGGGACAAAAAAGAGAAGTGGTGACTGTTAGCTGAGTCACCATGTTGAGTGTCTAAATGACTGGATTTGGAGCATCTAAATGTGTGTCTGTTTGAGTATGTGTGTGACCATGTGTTTCTCTGCATGTGTGTGTGTCTGTGTGTGTGTGTATGTGTGTGTGTGTGTAGGGGGGACTCACTGGTAAAGTACGACTCCCATGCAGTGCGTTGATGGCGGCCTGGGCCTCTGCGTTGCTCTGGTACTTTACAAATGCACACCCTACATGAAATGACACACCATTAAACGTGGCCTCACGCACACAGACACACTCTCTCTCTCTCACACACACACACACACACTCACACAGTGCACAGAAACTATATCCCTTTAAAAATACATTAGGAGCCGTTTTACATCTAGTGCTTCATCAGTTACGGTGGCATCATTAAACATGGTCCACAAGACATTCATTGCTTCATCAATCACAGTCCGTAAACCACCAAACGCATCATTAGCCATGACCCATAAAACCTATTGCACCATTAGTCATGCCTCATGCAACAAACGCAGAAAAATCTAGCATCTGTGTTTGAACTGTCGCCGGACTTTGATTTACATGGCAAATATCATTAGCATTGTTGTTAGTGACAATAGTCATTTACATTCACGTGGTGGTAATGTGCTGGAGGCTTAACTCTCAGGGCTGGAGAAAAATACAAACAGATAAACAAAGTCAATGTCACTTTTACGCTCGTGATCTGGACTCCATTTGCAATAATCTCATACTACAGTACTTTAAAAGCTAAAGGAAACTTGAGTTAAGGGTGTTTTGAATGGGAGAAGCGTTTTATTCAATGGGTCAAATATGAATCTAGTGCTTACTGTAGGATTTTAGGTGGTCTAATCACCCTGGGTCACTTAAATAAGTCGACACGTTAGATGTTATTGCATCCATTTAAGTAGAGGTCATTTTAAAACACTAAAATGGTTAAACATTACTAAAAGGGTTCAGTGTTCAGCAGCGAGTCTTGTGTATAAATGGCCAGGTACCAGACTATTTACAGGTGTTTGAGTGACTACAGGCCAGCAAGGGTATGATACTAAGCATGGTCAAAACTCGTTCATAGATGTGGCTTTTTTGGATCTAAATCCCTTAAATGTGTGGGGCTAAAATTTGGAACAGCTTACTAGATTGTGTGACATTCAGAATGTATTATAGTTTTTAAAAACAGGTGTTTTTATTCAAAGAAAGAGGAGAGTAATGTTCTATCTACTATAACAGTTTTTGTGTTTTTATTCTGTGTCATGCTTCAAATATACGCATAACAATTTATTTGTGTTATATGCTGTTTATAGTTTGTTTTATTATGTATTCTGTCCATGTTCCAAGCCAGATTGAAGCAATTCTGTGCCATTTCTCAAGCATGGTTTGACTTTACCTTTGCTGGTACCGTCGGGCCCGCGCAGCACCGTGCACTCCTCTATGCTGCCAAACGGCTCGAACATCTTTCTCACATCGGTGTCCGTCTGCTGTTTTCCCAGCATGCCCACGAACAGCTTCCTGTCTTCTAAGGGGAAGGAGATCGCCAAGATGGGAGGGAGAAAAACAGGGTAGTGTGTGGATAACGTGAGTCAGATTACAGAAGGAAAAAAGTGGGAGTAGATGTTTTACGGGGGATACAGGCAGTGAAAAAGCGGGGAGGGGGGGGGAAAGGGAGAAGTGCCATGTCACCATATATGCATGAATAACAGAGAACAACAGTGTGATAAGCAGTTACAAAAGCAGGATGGGCATCAGCCTGCAATGCTTCAGAGCACCACCAGAGTGCAGTAACATGAACATCACAACAAACAAACAGCATCTGGCGGTGACTCAAATGTTTGTCACCCTCTGTGTTGTCAGAGAAGCTGCTCCGTCTGTCCCCGTCTGTGAGGGATCAGACCAGTGTTTCTGCATGTTTTAGCCCATTCACTACAAATCACACGCACGTTACATTCCTGCAGACTGTTCTCTAAAGCATACCATAGATTTACAGATTCTAACCTTTATTTTTGCCCAACATTCAGGCTGCCATTCCCTTTCCTTTTAGTAGGAAAATCAACTGTCAAGAGACTTAAAGCTTGAGCAGAATCAATCACAGCGAACATGTCGTTGCCTTTATTGTTTTGTTACATTTATGCAATTGTTATATGATATTGCAGTTGAGAATGTGGTTTGATTGGAGAAGTCGTCCTGTGTGGTGTGTTGATGTAGTGAATTTGAGAGCTGGCTGCCAAGAAGCACTGAATTTCGCAAGCTATGGTTTAAAAAAAAATCAAATTATTTCTTGTATAACAAGCTGCAGTTTGACAGCAAAGACAAACATGTCATACAATACTGAAATAAAAGGAAACTAATGGCCGCCTAAAACTATATTATGTTTTGCAAAATGGCCAACAATAACGTATATTGTATGTGTACTGTGGTGAATGAACAAAAACGTGATTCTTTAGGGGCTTGACAACAAGCTGAAATAAAACGTGCCCTCAAAATGTTAAAAAGTTGGAGAAAATGAAGTGATTAGGTGACTGATCTTCAACAGCAGATATTTTGACTTGTCATAGCAGGAAAAGCATAACATTAGCAATGTTGTATTCAAGTGTCCCAGTAAGCCACGACAGTGTGACAGTGAGACAGCATGAACAACTCTAGGATCCTGAACCTGAAGCAGCTAAATGGAATTCAGACATCATTAATGTTATTATTTCCACCTGTGCTTTTCCTTCCGTATTTAAATGTCTCGAGTGAAAAAGGCGTATTAATAAAAACTAAGTAGCAACTGTATCTACAAGCAAGTTTCAAGTTGAAACCCAACAGGTGCCATAAAACTATGGTACACTTTGGAAAATGGGCAACAATAATGTGCAGTATATATGAATTGTGGTAAATGGGTGAAAACATACAAAAACATGATGCTTTAAGTCTTTGGAAACATCTTAAATTTATTAATAGTGTGCTCACAAAAGTGTGAGAAAACGAGCTGATCAGGTGGCTGACTGATTAGATGTCAGGGTGCAGGGATGCAGCTTTGAAGCTGTTGAGGCGGTGCACAGTGTGTGATGTTCGGGTGCAGTTTGACAGCAACAAAACATCCATTTTAACAGGGAATTGAATCTAATACTGAGTCTTGAATTGTAGTTTTGTTAAAACAATAATCTGCTGGAGGGATGGTAAAATGTTTTTATCATATTGTTGTTGTCAAGATGTTGTTGTTGTTCTTGCAATTGATTGCTTATAGAATTTTTCTTGATCATCAACTGATATTGTCTTGATTCTGGTGGTGTCATTTTAAGATATTGTAACATCTTAAAGAAAATTTCACTTGTTTAAATGTGGATACATGACTAAATGACTTGTTAAGCTGGACATTGTTTTGGTCGTGTATACAGTGAAAGGTGTTGTTTGAACAGGTGCTGTGTTTCTGGGTGGGGACAGGTGTCTCTTACCCCCTCTGCTCTCGCTGTCCGCCGGCTTCACTTGGATTGGACGGTTCATCTAGAAAGACAGAGGCCACGTGGCACGGTCAGTTTAAATGCAGGACAGGGGTAGTGATCATTAACACAAGAAAAACAGGAAAAATAAATGAAAATGTGGCCACTACTACTGCAAATGACGACGTTCATATGCACTGACTCCATGTGGAGATGCTATTAATGCTGTAATATGACGTAATAGTGACACATGCGTGCATGTATGGATGTTAGTGAATTTGGCCTGTACTCCAGCCTCCTACGATCCCCCTCTAATTTCTCTCCTTTCCTTTTTTTTGCCAGCTCTACTCCAGCAGACCACGGCTGACACCGATATGTGTGATAATACATTCGCAGTGTTGTACAGTCTCTCTCTCTCTCTCTCTCTCCCTCCCCACCTCCTCTCTCCGAGTCTCTCTCAGAATCTGCTCTAATCCTGCCGTCTATCGTTCCTTCTCCCCCTATCACACAAGACCAGGAAAAGCACACACCCACGCGGGATTGGGGAAGTGATAAGATTAAGCGCACTCGCCGGCTAATCTGGATTACAGGAGCACGCGGCATCAGAATAGTGAGAGATTCTGAGCCCTGACAGAGAGACAGAGACAGGGGGTATACAGGGTTAGAAAGGAAGGAATAATATCTGAAAAAAAACAAAGAATAAAAGAATGACAAAGGAAAAGAGAGAGCACACACAACACAGAGAAGGATTAGGTGACCTTTTCATAATTCATCAAAAGACAAGCTGCTGAAATGCCTTCTTTTTTCTCTTTTTCTCCACAATTACTGCCCCCCACTATTTAACAAAACCCCTATATGAAATTGTGCACACATGAGTGCCTCGGTGCCTCGTCTTTCAAACGTATAGAGCAAGAAAAGAGGTATTGAATGGAATAAAGAAAAGAACGAGAACAAGAGAGGGCAAACGGGAGAAGGGTGGGATTGAGAGGGATTGAGGAAGGATAGGAGCATATGGAGGAAAGGATGGAGGTGGGGGAGGTGGGGGATGTGTGTGTGTGCGAAGGGGAGGAGGGAGGAGGGAGGGTGATGTCGGTGAGGAGTTGAGGTGAGAGCAACAGAGTGACACTCTGTTAACTGTGGCTTAATGAAGGTCTTAATTATGGAGCTGGTGACATTTCAGCCAGTCACTGATCCTGTGTCACTGATTGATCCGCTGTGATCGGTCACCAGGAGACAGTATTGATCGGGGCCGCGGTCGCGCTCCGCCGCCAGGACCCGCATGCACAAACACTGTCGTCTCCGCCATGCTCCGAACCACCGGCTGAAATACCACCAACACCTGCTTCAGAGAGGGCCCCTGTGTCTCCTTGCTGAGAGCCTCCAATTGATTGCACCAATTAATAGGATGATAGAGTAGGTGGAGGGGCAAAGTCTCAAAACCATCTTCCAATCAGTCAAGCAAATGTGGGCGCCTGTTCCAGCGGTCAGTGAATAGTAATTTTTGTTTGAATTATAGTTGGACTTTTCTAACTTACATAAAATGAGATTCAAAATGTTTTTTGTTGCAGTGAAGACTCATACATGCTTAAATTCATATACTCGTGTTGTTTTAAGGCGCTATGTATAAAAGCACTCAACAAATATCACTTATGTTATCATAGAAGGGTCCATTCATTGTCTCTTGTCCACCGTTTACCACCATACCAATCATTTCTTATGCTATTTGCACTTGTACACCTGCAGTACAGAGTTCAACAACTATAATGTAGCAACCTGTGCAGGGTGCCACATTATTTACTACTGTGCGATATTATACATTTTCTCTATACCTTACATTTTCTGCGCATTCTACTGCTGCCCGTTGAGATTAAATCTGCACTCTTACTTTTCTCAAACTACACTTTGCCTTGTTCTTACTCTTCATTTACTGTCTTTCATCTAATTGAGTGTTTTTGTACATGTCGGACCGTAGACAAGATTTTGGAAGTCAAATACTAAGTCCCCCGTTCTGTGTTTATGTTTTTTTTAAGCTGGTTTTCATCGACAAATGATTAACTAGTAGACCTGTGTTTACTATTTAACCAGTCTTTTAGCTCTTTTGTCTCTCTTTGTCACATTTATAATGCTCTCAGCATCGTTATCCACTTAATTTGAAGGTTCATACTTAGATGGAGGCAAAGAGGGCAGCTTTAAACAAATAAAATCATAGCTAATGGCTAAGGATACATCATTTTTTTTCTTTTACTGATCTGATATGGCAAATGGGACAGTTTTCTTTTAACCACGCCAAACAATTCATGGTCAAATAGGGTCATATACATCACAGGATGTGACATACAGTATAGGCTTGAGTTTCAAAATATGAGTTCATGTTTTCCACATTAATTTCACTATTTGTGTGGGGCTTTTTCCTCTTTTAATATTCACCAAATGTGAAAGTCACACTTAAAATTGTAAACTAAGCCTCTGTTCACACAACGTCAAAAACAAATACTGACAACAAAACCTTGGTGTCCTCAGTGGTTGCTACTGCTCTGTGTGTATGTTAAACACTGAGTACATATACATATACATAGAGAAATTCTTTCTATGAAAAAAATACTGACCATCCACAACAGAGCTAAAGATAAAAGATTATTCCTGTGTCTAATCTTAGAGTTTCGGTAAGGAATCAAAGCTGATGGTACAGTCTCATGGCCGTAGTTTAATGTGACATCTTTGATTGATAACATGTTCCAATGATGCCTGTAAAAAATCCCATGGCCCATATTTGGACGCAGGAAGACAAACAGTGAAGGCCGCGGTGGTGGTGATAAGGAGAAGCGCAGCAGATGGCTCAGGAGATTGGAATTAGAATATACAAGAGGGAAAACAGTGAGAAGTGGAGGCCATCAAGGCTGTGCCACTTCATATCGGCACGGCAACCGGCCCCGCTGCTCTGACGAAGACCAGCGCTTCGCATGGCCATCGTCATGGCAACCCCAGTGATGAGAACCCCACATCAGGTAAACAAGGTTGCCCTGAACGACGTGCGGAAGAGACGGGCGAAAAACAAATGAGGAGGACAAAGGGTTGCTTCTAGGTCGAGAGATAGAGGGATTAGATGTGTGAGGGAAGAGGAGGAGGAGGAGGGGAGGAAGGGTGGGGGAGACAGAGAAGGAGAAGGAGAAGGAGAAGGAGAGGAAAAATGAAAGACACCGAACAAAAAAAAAAAAAGGNAAAGGATGATGGAGGGAGCGTTCGTGCCTGTTGAATGTTGGCGCTGCCTCGAGAGCAGATGCAGAAGCAGGGAGAAAAATATCTCCCTCTAAGCCTAAACCACTAACATACACACTTTACAGTAATTTGCTCTCTCCCCTCCTCCTCCTGTTGCTCCCCTCCCCTCCCCTTTCTCTCTTAGGCTTGTTTACAAAAACAGTCCCATACTGTGCACAGACAACACACAGGCAAAACCTGCCTGATCAACAGCCCATTTTACCGGCGTGTTTTAGCTATTTGATTTTTTTTCTCTCCCCCCTCCCTTGCGCTCCATCTCCAAACACCACAGCGCAGATATTATATACAATCATCCTCCGACTAAACACACATTCATTGTTCCCATACACACACACACTCCTGTCTGCCCCTGTCGGTCACAGCAACATGAGCACACATCTACACATACTTAATCTTTTCTGCTCTGTGATGCCGCGGGGGATTTCGCAAGGATTATGAGATATTAAATCCATAGATTATCCAATCAAATCACAGCTCGACCCCTTTTGACATAATGCATGACCCCCCCTCCCCATAAACATCAATGTCCATACGCACCGAGGAGTGGCACCATGTAAATGCATTTTCATCTACTAACGTGAATGTGTTTTAGATAGAGGATCGTTTACAGTCGGAGTGAGTAAAGCATATCGATGATGATTTTTCTCTCTCGTTTCTATTACGACCTGCAGAGCGGATGATAATCTCTATAGTCTATGTTGTTAAGTCTATATAGCAGGCTGCTGCTGGGTGACACATTTCTGTCTCTTGTTTTCTTTCCAATTTCAATCCACTCTGCTTGTCTGCCCTGAAAAGCAGCCACTCTGAATGGTAAATATATCAGCAGAGACCATCTCCCCTGCTCTTTCAAGAACATTTACAGCAGGGAGGCAGAGTTGTGGTGGATGGGGGGG
>NTHP01000336.1:437478-453940 GCA_003416845.1 Oplegnathus fasciatus
CCCCGTAGTGTTAAATACACTAATTAAGCTAGTTAGCTATGTCGACGGAAACGATCTAACGGAAGTACGGCACAAAAACAGGAAGTTCAACCAACTGTTTACTTCGCGATCCAAAATAAGGTGGATACTGTGGACATTTTGCGCATTCCTGCACAAAACTGTACAGCTCTTTCATTTTTAAATCAGATATATTTTATAACATTTTTTCATATTTTTATTGTCAATTTTCCTATTTTATATTTATGTTTCTTGACTTTTGTAGTATTTGCTTTTTTTTTTCTTTGTTACTATCCTTATTGTTATGCATCAAGGCAAATTCCTTGTATGTGAAAAACTACTTGGCAATAAACCTGATTCTGATTCAGATGGCTCACATCACACGCATTTTTCGTTTTTCATGCGGACGGTTAAAAAGCAGACGGTCCCTGACATCAAGCGATGCAAATCCGCCTTTTGTTCTCGCCGTGGAGCTGGCCGTGGTGCTGAAATGGGTCTGCTCAACTCGTGACACATTATCATGGCTACAATATTCCCTCCACTGAGTGGGAAAAGACATGATTTCAATAAATGTGTTCGTAAATGCAAGAGCCGTAAATTGGCAAGACACACACACACATACACGCCATCTCTGAAATCTCGACAGCATGTAAACAATGAGCCCACATGACAGCAGGCTGCACACACCCCGACTTGCGCACACGGTGACACTTCAAAGGAGTCACGACCCGGACCTGCGTGGCTCAAACACGATAGTGTTTATTTAAAAACACAGCAAACCTCTGGGCACAGATCTCCCCACCGTTAAATCCTTTATTCCCAACAGCAGAATATCTCCTCGGCTTGTCTCTAACGTTAAGACTGCCATCTGCCATCAGTCACTAAATCCTATCTGCCTTCCGCCCTTCATCCCCAATTTAAGCCCACAGTGCAGGCGAGGCGAACACTCCCTGCATGTGGCTTTGATCGGGTATAAAATGAATGATAAACGTGATTTGTGCCACTTTCACAAAGGATGGTTGTTTTTTTTATTTCAGTGTGCAACCAACGACGACATCTGGTGACGAGCTGCACACACGCGACGCCAGTGGTGGTCTTTATGCTGCTGCTGCCTCTGCTGTGCTTTAAGTGTATGACTTTGCAAAAGATACTGCATCTGGGGACTTAAGTGTTTTTGTGCTTTAAACTGTGGTGAAAGAAGGATGCAGATCATTTACTTAAGTACAAGTAATAATACAACAATATAAAAATCCTCCATTACAAGTAAATGTCCTGCATTTAAACACTTAAGTAAAGGTAAAGAAAATGTATCAAAAGTAGTGCAGAATGGCCACTTTCATAGCGTTATAAAAAGATTATATTACTGGATTATTATTACTGATGTATGAATGTGTAAGTAGCATTTTACTGCTTACACTGGTTGAGGAGCAGCTACTTTTAACTATACTGTTGGGCAGTTGGATCTCTAACTGCATTTCTGTCTTTAATTGGGTGTTAAAAATCTGCAGCAAGAGTATTTCAACCTGTATCTTGAAATAAGTATAATTAGAATTATGAAAAATGAAATCTGATGAAAAAAAATACTCTAAAATACTCTAATAAAAAGGCTGGAATATTTTACTGCACTGGTAGATTTTTTCACAAGGACTGAGTTATAGACTACACTGACTTGATAATGAGATTTTTGAAAGGAACAAATGCATCATAATTTAAAAGGTGGTCATGTGTTTCGCATGAAAAATCTTAATTAGTGAATGAACACATGACTACAGCTGTTACATAAATGTAGTGGATTAAAAAGTGCAATTTCCCTCAGAAATGCAGTGGTATAAGGGACATGAAATGGAAACACTCAAGTAAAGTACAAGTACCTCAAAATTGTACTTAAGTACAGTACTTGAGTAAATGTACTTAGTTATATTCCACCACTGGCTTTAAAGACAGAGGTGTTTCCTGGAGCAGTAAAATACTCCACAAACAATCTGTGGAGGGCAAAAGTCATCAAGAGTCTTTGTTCTTTTGTCTTCTGCTGTGAAATCAATGTATCTCCAAAGTCAGTGACTATTATTTTTTGGGATAAACTGAAGGATGACTGTTCTTTTGCGGGTTGAGAGAACCCCCTACTTCAAAATCCAATTATTTTTCTTAGCTCCATGAAAAGCTAATATTTTGGGGATAGGTGGATTTGACAACTGATGCACGTGACCGGCTGTACAATACTGTAAATAAATAAAAACACAACACAATCTTGTTATATTTTTTGTGAACAATAATTCTTTATTGCACAAAAACTTGCATTTAATGGACTTTTTTTTACATACTGGAGGTGTGTGAATACCTGTTTGTTGAAAGTAATGTGAGTGTATGAGTGAGAGACATAAACAAAGAGAATATAATATTTAAAAAGTATTTAATAATCCTGGCTGTACTTACTCACGTGGGCCTCTTTGTGCAACCTTCCTCTCAAACAGATAACTAGACAACAAAGACGGAGAAAGAGAGAGAAACAATTTCATCATTTTGATTTTCTCTCAGCCCGTATTGATTGTTTTGATTTCCTGCTGGTGCCACTCAGTTTCTGATGTATCAAGCTGGAGGCTTACTCAGCTGCTGCGGCGCACAAGTCACACCATGGAGAGCCATCACTGGGAGCGGTGCAGGTTTCAAAGAGGAGAGCCACCACAGCACCAACAGCCCCCCATCATCCTCCTCCCCTCCATCAGTTAACATGTGGAAAAGGTTCCCATCACATCAGACACATCAAAGTGTGGCTCTGGATCCCTGAGGAGGAAAACAGGAGGAGGGAGGGGATGAAACAGGAAATAGGTTAAAAATCAAGGGAAAGGAGATTTGTGCAACATTCAAGACAGTAAACATTATTTCTCACTCAGGATAATTTAACCAAAAATATCAATTATTATGGCACACTTCAGAACTTTTAGCGCACAATGTAGACAAATCTGAATGTAGACAAATCTGAAATCATTTCCTCGTCTCACAAAGCAGACTAACAAAGTGAGAGTGATCCTGGAAAGATCTGCTGACACCTGGCGACGGCCGGCTCACCTGAGCTCACTGCACTATTTATTTATTATCCATCTGATGGCCGCTTCCTGCCTCGTAATAAACCCCGCACAACGACTCCGCCCTACTTTTATTACGCCGAATAAACTGACACGTGTTGAATTAACTTTTAGCTTCACATTTTCTTTCCATTATCTCACCTAACACCGGATTTTGCAAAGTTACACGAGTGTTGCATAATCAAAATCGATACTCATTTCCCTCCGCAACAAAGACTGTAATCAATTGTCTTAATTAAGGCCAATCTCACCCGAACGAATGAATCAGAACCTGCTCCAGATCCACATTTTTGCTAAAGTGAATGTGAAGTTAAAAAATAAATTCCTGCGTCTCGTTAAAGGCTGCGAGTTCATTATTTGTTTCTTCACTACACTAACAAAATTCAGATCGATTAAATCAAAAGATTCACTTAATATAATTAGGTAACTGTGATGGTTTAATTAATTACGTGACTCTAATAAGAAACATATTCCATTTTGATAAATGTCATAAGATCTGGTTCTTTTTAGAGCATATCTAAAATTTTACACTTACAATCAAACAAGATACTAAACAGTTTCCAAATCCAACTAAATTATATTTTTTGCAAATTAATTAATCGAGTAGGAGTAATACTTGTTTTGTAATTGCCTAATCAATCTTACTGATTATCACTGTGTCTCGCAAACCTGTTCCCACACTGAAGCTGTGTGGAGTCAGTTTGTCCTTCACAATCCTCTCTTCATTAAAGAGGCAGGAATATTTGAGCTTTCTGCTGCGCCACGAGGGAAACAAACACCTGTTTTCCAGACTGGAAATGTGTTCATCACACCACCAGCACAGCAGAAAACAGTGGAGTGGACGTGGGGAGGGATTTTTTAAGTCGGACCAAATAGATAATGCTCAAGGTTTGGAGAGGCAGTAAAGCCTCATGTAAATAGATTTGGTAGATTTTTAACTGCTTGAAAGAAAAGCTGATTTCAAAACTCTACAGGTTCAAAAAGAACAGACTAACTTAAGTAAAGTGTTAACCATGTGATCAGTGGAGAATAGGTTAAACATAATGGACTCCACTGAAAATACCAGTCTTCAATCACATGTACAATCTATTCTTGTTTCCAGGCCAATTTGAAACCGATGCCTAACTGTTGAGATTGTGCTAATAATAACAAACCAAAGAGAAAATACTTAGATTGCAATATGAGACTCGTCTGTCTTCTATAGTTGACTACACTAAGTAACAGTATACAGTGCAGTATACAGACTTTTAGGGTCAGCTCAGTTAACTGCCTGAGAATCAAACAACTGGAACGTCCACACAGGTTGAAATGCAACACCAGTGTGGACATTCATTCAGTGTAATTTTTCCTACCACATGTCTATAGTTAAAATGCCTAATTTAAAAAAAGGTAGGGACTATTTATCTAGAGCACAGACAATTTATTTTTTAATGTGACCTGTCAAAATATTTACTGTTCTTTAGAAATGGCTGCACCTTCTTTGCAGGAACAGAAAGTACATAAACGGCACAAAAACACAATGAATTTATTCAACTGACTACTATTTAAATACAGTAAATGTACCTGAATTAGAGGAGTTAGCTACTTCCATTCTCTGAGTGTTACATATTTTTTCCTCTCCATTATGTTGCATAGTAACAGCATCCTATTTTAGACCTAATAGGAAACTGACACTTCGGTGGACCACATCCTTCTCTGACTTTTTACAAAAATATTTTTAGAGTATTAAAAATGTGATTAAATATTGACCTCAAATAGCAAAGCACAATCTTACAAAATGCATTAAACTGTAACTGTAAACCTGTATTCACTTACATGGACTTCAAAGAGACATAGGTATTCTAATTTCTCTGGTGATGGACGAAAAGATAACGTTTTAGTTTAGTATAGATGATGACTAACAGTTTAGGGCAGTGGTGCAACAGTACAGAGGATCGGAGGAAAGAAAAAAACAACACAGTTTTTCAAACTCAGATTTTTATTAGCCAGTACAAGTAAAACGAAACTGAAGACGAGTATCTTCATCCCCTCCAAAAATGCACTTCTTCTGCGTCGGTGTTGGAGGCTGAAAAAAATAACTCTCACACCTCTTTCTCCCTTTGAATGTGTCGCTCTCCTTCAAGGAACTTAACGAGACGCAAAAACTATCGCCGGAGGGATCTTACGCACTGGAGAAAGCAAACGCTTCACAAATATAACATTTGGAGTTGGAACAATGAAAAATCATTTCCTCAAATCTGCTAGTGTGTATTGTAGAAGGAACAGAAATTCTATAACATACACTTTGTATTTCATACCCAAAGTGAAATTTAAATGGATGTTTTACCAAAAGTTACTGCGATACTGCTGATATGGAAGAGAAGCAGTCAAAACTGCTCACGGAGAAATGAAATAACAGCAGAAACATTGCATCGACTACATTCTTTTCTTACTCTCTTAGCAAAAATAACTATCTTCCGATTCAACTTCTGCGACTAGTTGACTTACACTTGACCGCATGCACACACGCATACCATGCACACACTCTGACTTATATCAAACTGATGTTAAATTACATATTTAATGCAATGCTTCGTACTGGAGCAAATAACACAAAAAGTGAATTATATATATCCACCTCTTATTTTCTTTAATCTTCTGTCTTCACTCTTCAGCTCAGCAGCCCTCTCAGAGCCTCCCATTTCTTTTACATCTCCTGGTGTTGTCTCTTGTTCTCCTCCACCTTCTCTTGTTCTAGAAACCTTTTTCTTCTGCTAGCTGCTGAATCAATTCTTCTTCAGTATAACCTTGTCTCCTGATGCCCACCTCAGTATCTGCACTTTCATCCACCCACATTTTTCAGATTTTCAGAGGCTTCTCCTGGCAGGGTGTGGACCTCAACACTGAGTGAACAGTCTTTAAAGTCTTGCCTCTGTCTTCATGACATCCACAGTGATTTACAGAGCTTAAAGCTACATGTCCAGTCAGTACCGTGGGGGTGGGAAGGGTCTTTTCGGGGCGAACATTGGACCAGCATTTCCCCCTCCTCTTGGACCTGGACGTTTGCCTCTTAACCTTGGATCAGGGCCGTGGAACCGAGGAAACGGTGCACGTGGGGGCCCTCTGGGGTGTGGGTGGCGTACTGGGTGGGGAGGCCGATGTGGAGGCCGTAGACCGGGATGACGGATTTCATGATGAGGTGGTGGTGGTCTCCTTGGAGTGTAGTGCGGAGGAGGGGGGCCGTGCCGTTGGTAGTCGTGGGGGTAGTAAGGGTCTTCTGAGGGTGAGAGAGGGGGAGTGAGGCGCCCTCGAACTCTGGGGTAGTGGTGTGGAGGGCTGCCTGGCCTGTAATATGGATCATCTGGGTGGTGGTAAGGGTTGTCTTGAAAGAAAGGGGCATCGTGACCGTGGAGGTCGTCGTGGTAATGCTCAGGATCCTCCTGGTAACGCAGGTTGTCTGGGTGAGGGCGTAAATCCTCGGGGTGAGGAGGGCGAGGATGGTCAAGGTCATACAGCGGATCTTCTGGATGAAACATGGATTTGTGTTGATGGTCGTGGACCACCATCCCACTGATGACACTGTCGACTCTGGCCCCGATCACCTCCCCTCTGTCTGCGTGGGGCACTGGCTGCTGCTCTCGGGGAATCATCGCACTGCTGGTCGCGGAAGGAGGGCCATCAAAGCTATGAGGAGGGGGAGGGAACTTTGGGACAGGAGGGAGGTTGCTTCTGAAGAAATCAGGGGCTGTGGTGGCGCCCTGCTGGGGGACCATCCCTTGAGGTTGCTGAGTTTGCTCTGCTTGGTATGGATAAAGTCCTGATGTCTTGTTTTCTCCAGCCCCTCCAGGCACTGTCACATTGTAGCCTCTGGGTTGCTGAGAGTTCCCCTCTGGGTAAGTGTCACCATACCAACCCATTTCACTCACCCCCTGAAAGCCTTCAACTGTCTGTGTGCTACTGGCACTGCCTGGGGCTCTTTCTCCAGGCATCGGCCCTCCTGTTTGTGCAGAAATTTGCTGGTAATGTGCAACAGGTGCAGTAATCCCATGCTCTGACATCGTGTGATTGCCATATGGGTACGGTTGGTAGACCTGCCCATTCTGAGGAACACCTGGCTGCAAGTGAGCTTGTTGTGGGGGATTGTTGATGTTCTGCTGACTGCTGTTCTGGTACGCAATAGGAGCTGTTTCAACAGTTTCTCCAATACATGACTGATTTGTGTTGGATGTGAACGGGGCCACCACAGGCTTGTCCATGATTTCATCTTGAGTGGGGGTGCCTCCACCCTCGTCCCTCACTGGAGTCCCACCCTGGGTGTCTGCCCCAGTTACTGGGCTGAGGTTATCCCCCCCCTGCACTGGGTTTGAAGAAAAACCCAGATCAAATGCACTGAAAGCAGAGTTCCCCTGCAGGAAGCGGTGGATTTTAGACTCTAAACTCTTAGAGGACAAGGATGGTTCTGGCTCTGTTGTCAAATCCATGTCTCTATGGAGAGCCTGGACCAGGGCAGAGGCTGGGTTGGAAATCTGAGGGGCGGCTTGGGAGCTTGTGCTCTGCCTTACAGTGGTGCTGGGTGAAGAAGGCACAGATGCAACAGAGGAGAGAGACAGGCTCTGAGAGGGTACTGCTGATGTAGATGTGGATGAGGGAGGAATCTTGCCTGTACTGGAGGAGTCTGAGGAGACATTTGCAGCTGGGCTGCTCAGAAGAGAAGTGATGCCTACGTGAAGAAAGGGAGAGAATACAGAAATGTGTTTTAAGCAAGCTTGCTGTTTTTAATATACGATAAAAAATAGATACATTATATAAAATAAAGATTTTATTTTCAAATCAAGCAAAGTACTCCTTACTCTCACCCTCACGGCTGCCATGGCCCTGGACTTTGGAGAGAGCACCAAGGAGGTCCACGTCCACCTTGGAGAGGATGTTTACCAGCGAACTGGCATCCTGAGAGGCCACAGAAGCAGCAGGTGTGGTCTTCAATGAGGAGCCAGCAGAGGCAGCTGCAGGAGGACTCTCCACTAATGGTCCTGCGAGATGGAGAGGGACACTCACTTTAACTATAAATCACCAACTTATCAGTGACATGTTTGAGAAGTGTTTGATGACACTTTAATCGACACTTTCCTTCTATTACAGAAGGATGCAGGGACTTAAACCAGATTAATCAAGAAAACATGTTTTTTGTGTGGGATAACAAAGGTAAATTAGAATTCAGTTTTTATGTTGTCAGAACAGCCGGCAGCACTCACCCTTCATGACTGAGCTTAAACTGTTGAGGATGGATCCAATTTTACCCAGGTCAACACTTTCCACAGCTGCTGCAGGAGCTGCTACAGGGGGCGTGACCTGTGCGACAGGCTGCTCTGTTGCCACTGATGGTTCCGATTTTGCAGGGACTGGAGTGGACACCTCTGGGTGGGTGGGGCGTTCAACCTGGTCCTCAACTGAGGAGAAAAATACGGCAGTGAGAGAAAGTTTCGATGCCATCAGATATGCACTCTATGTAATTAAACAAGACAACTATAGTTATTTCACTTTTGTTATTAGGCAACACAGTTAATTTAGTCATTGTTTTTCTAAGTGCAGATAATTTATGGAACCAGAGAAGTCACTGCCAATAAATTAATGGAGGGGAATATGCTGCCAAAAACACTGAACACAGTCGCTCCAGGTTTCTGGGAAAAACTAAATAAATAATACACAGGTCACCCATCTAAAAATTAAATTAGAAAAAATGTTTGTTTGTTTGCCATTATAATGACAAATAATCTCTATAAGACATTATGCTTGATATATGATTATTTTCATGAACAATTCATTTTTAATCATTTTCTCTATAAAATGACCAGTTTCAGCTCCATAATGTTAATAGTATGAGTAGAGCATTGAAAGCAAAATAACTTTTCTCTTGGTAAATCATACACAAGAAGCAGTATAACAATACAAATCATCTTTACATATTGCTAATGAACACATTTAAGTACATGTACATATTGGTAAAAGGTCATATTTTAACCCATCAGACTGAAGTGTGGTAGCTGACACAGATCATATGGAGGTAAGCTGCAGGTGTTGTAGCCAATAAGAAGATTTAACTGGACATAAAAAACAGTAAAATGGCAGATAGATGGCTGACTGCAAGAATGTATCTAATTTTAATTAGATAGCTCTATGGGTGGGAAAAGTGTTCCAGAGAATTTGGCTTGAACACAGACTGGAAGAAATGCTTGGATCGTCCTTGTTGACATATGGAAGCTGTGATGGGAGTTTTGTGTGATTTTCTGCATGAGTCAGTGGCTTCGCTTGCCTATTTTTGGTGATGCTTCTCATTTTCATTATTTCAACACATTTGCTGCATAAAAACTACAGCAGAAAATCAGTAATCACAAACAGCACTCATAAATATTGCATTTAAAAAGGCCATCACTTACCTATAATGCCACCGCTGTCCATTTCTTCCTCAGAGAGATCCATGTCTTCCACTTCACGATTGTCGTTCTCCCCGAGAGTATCCGCGTGTTTTGGGGATCCTCCTGGGGAGGACAGGGGGCTCGGGGCCGGTGGCTCTGCCTCGTCATCCATAGCAGAGCCATCAAGATATGGATCGGGGTGGGCCAATTCCAGACCATGAAAAGGGGACTCCGAGCCTGTTGGAGAAGGTGCGTCTGCAGAGGGTGAGGGGATGGGTGACTCATCCAGGTCTGGCAAGGTGGACTTCAGGGTGTCCAGCTTACGCTTCAGGTGGGACACCCGGTTAGCAAACGTCTGGTAGGCCTTGAGAGGAGAGGTAATGGAGAATCAATACATGGAAAGTAAAACAAAAACAGCTTTTATTACGTTGTTAACAAACTTTAAGTTGCAAATGTGTGAAGCCAGGATCCTGTATTCATATTGAAGCTGTAAAAAGCTACAGATAACATAAAAGCTAAAACTTAGACAATACAACAAATATCAGACTAAAAATACACCTGCCACTCACATTAGCAACTATCTTGACTTCCTTGTACTGCGTCTCATAGAAGATATCCGCGTTGCTGAGGAGCTCCATGATAGGAGGCCCTGTCTTGCTTTGCTTGTCAAGGAACTTGACAAACTCCTGCAGTTGCGCACTTCCTTCTTCAAAGTCCTTGGAGAACTTCTTTCCTCCGGCCTTATCTGTAAGAAACAAGCAGGTAAGGGTGATTTCTGAGGCAATGAATCCATGAGACCCATCTGTTGCAGTAGGACAGACGGTACAGCAGTAGAAGACGACTAAAGCAGGCACCTTTGAGCTTCTTGAGGGCCTCAGTACTGCAGATGTCAACCCTCATAGCTGCCAGCTGTTTTTCTCTCAGGTCAACCTCCTCCACAGATCTCTTGTACTTGGACAGTTCGTCTATTAGCGTCTGGGGCTAAAGGAAGGGGAGCAGTCAGCCACAATGTCAGACCAACACAGCATTTGAATAAAGGAGAAAAAGTACAAGTACAACTACTTTTATTAGTTTAATTTGTAAAATAATGTTGCATTGTTGATAATTAGGGTTTAGTTCTGGTTAAAACTTTAATTTCTTGCTTACCACAAACTCGGCAACAACCTTGGACCGTAGATCAGCTTTAGACTCAACTGGAGCTTCAAAAAAATAAGAATAAAAATCAGAGATCGGATACAAAAATACAAAAGAATTAAATAAAATTGTCAGACATTTTAAAAACAGGATTACATAAAAATAAATCTATAGTAGTTAATAGAACAGAAGATAAAAAGTTAAAAATAAAATCAAAACTTTTCACGGTCTGTGTTGAGATGAGGTATTAATAAAAATGTCAAAAGAATGTGAGAGAAAAAATAAGCCAACACTTACTTTTTTGCTCCACGGGTGTCTCAGGTGGGGACTCCTCTTTGACTAAGCTTCCTCTAAGCTCAGAAATGAGTGTCCCTGAATACACACCCCTGTCCTCCCAGATGGACAGTATCCTCTCCACCGATTTAATTACCTTAGGGTCACCTTCAAAGCTGGAGAAAGGAGAGGGGAGGACAGAGTAAGGACAAGGGAGACAAGAGATTTATGTTTTTGTTGTAATCACATTTGTTATATTTATGAGCGAGGAATTTCTTTGAATGAATAAAACAGGCTAGGACAGAGGAGAAAGAGGAGAGGAGAAAGCGAAAGACAAAAGGTTGAAAGAAAGGAGAGGAAAAATAGGGCAACTTACAGAAATATTATCACTGCATCTAATATACTGTACATTATAGCCTTATATCTGACTGACAACTTACTTGACCAGCACAAGGGCGTCACGAAGCACCTCAGCGAACGCCGTACGGTAAACAATGGCATTTTTCCTTTTACAGTTCTGAATGACATCGTTGGCCAGGTAAAGAAGGTTGAGCCTGTGTGAGGCATCAGCTGCTGGAGGACAGAGGGACAGTAATGTTATTTATATTTATATTCTGCTGAGGGAGGAGTTGAGTCCAAATAAAAAAAGAAAAGAGGCTCATGTCTTTTGACCGTTTTCAAATATTTGTAAACATCAGTAGTGCTGCAATATAACCGATTATACTGTACTTGGGTAAAAAGTACTTCATTTCCATCTGATGCTACTTTATACTTCTACTCCACAACAATTATTTGACAATTATTAGTTACTAGTCACTTTGCAGATTTAGATTATTAATACAAAATATACATCAACTAATAGGTTATGATGTATTATTATAGATTAAGTTAGCCAGCAGTATATAAAGTAATTCAAATTAGCTCCACCTTACCAACTTACCAGCAGCAACATTAATGATGTACATATTAATGCATCAATAATTACAATGCAGTGATATAAAAAACATTAATAGATTTTGAATTCAGGACTTTTACTAGTAACAGAGTATTTTTACACTGGAGTATTTCTACTTCTTCTAAAACTGCACATTACAAATGAGCGTGACCAGCAGTCAAAAACAAAAACATGAGAAAAGCAAACAAATCTTTGTATTTGTTAAGCTATAAATCTAAAATGTTTGGTATTTTTACGTAATAACTAACAATAATTAATAATTATTCATATAATGAAAACAAAAGACAAGGTGAATATATGACAATACCCATTCATGAATTATTAAAATTGCGACTGATTAAGTCTCAATCAATAAACTTGTTTTATTAGAGATCCAAAGTGATCAGAAGGCCAAGAGAGAGTATGTACAGTAGTCAATGGCTATATGACATTTAACCAACATCATACTGTGCAACATAACATTACACCATCATCACAGTCCTTGTGGCCTTGTGCCTCTGTGATAACAACAGAGAGCTTTAAAGAGAGGGAGTTAAATATCAGCCTACTTAGTTTACACACACACTATTTTTTGATATCGGTGCCAAGATGATATCCAAGTTCTGGTTTGTACAACAAATCAATACTTTTATTTATACTTAAACTGACTGAAAACACTTTCTCCCACAAAATTCTTTAATTCCCCAAAAGAACCAAACTTCTCAACTGCATAATGCAGTTATCTCATCAAAAAATATGTGGGAAAACTATGAATCAGACCAAGCATTCTGTGCCATCTTAGGTCACTTAATTTACATAATTTCATCAGTCCGCTTAAGTACTTGGGGATAATATCCAGCCATACAAATGCAAAATAACTCCATTAATAGATCCAATTTAGGTGATTTGTGCACTGCACTGCAAAAAAAAACAAAAGAGTTACAGGAAACTATCAGGGCACAAAGCATTTTACCTGTGCCCAAAGGGTGAAACACCATATCTTCAAAAACAACTGGTGTCAACTCACAGCCAATAAATGTAAACTAAAAGGCAAATCGCTGCTAACAAAGTTTACACTGATGTGCTTAAACCCTCCTGGTCATAGAAAAGCCATGTTTCTTACTCAAAGCACAAACTTCTGGAGTTACAATTTTCTGACAACAACAGGACAAACAAACAGCTGTTGTATCCTTTCTACAGGTGACGGGTTTCTTTAGTACTGGGTCAACCATATAAAAAAATTACTCATACTGTCAGTTATTTGTATTTAGATGTTCACCAGAACACCATCAACAGAAAAGACTTCACTTTCAAGTTATTGTAAGCCAAACTGACGGTTACATTCATGTGTTACATCAACATTTGATATCCAAAATGTGTGATCTATTCAGCAGAACAATAACGGACAAAATCCCATCTACGTTAACTGAAACACAATATACAACACAACACTTTAAATACAAACAGCAAGCTGAGAGAAAGACATACAGCAGTGAGGCAAGGCCACTTCTTTTGACAAACTTCTCCACTTTCATAGAGTCTACCAGCCAACCTTGACAAACAAAGTCCTTAATAAAATCCCTTTATAAATAAAATCTCCAGCCACGGTGGATGTGAAAAACACAGAAATGGTTTTGGAACAGCAACACATCAAAAACACAAAATTCATTTAACATACAAAAGAAAGTTTCCTGTATTAATCATAATAAAAGCCAGTGTAATGGGAGAAAATGTAATGACATTAATAATGAGTTATTAATAAGTTAAAACCAACACCCGTTTCTATGATAGAAACCAGACAAATCTCCATTATTCAAAAACAAGGTCCTCTTCAGGTTAGCATAATGGCATAAGCAATAAACCTTTCTAAACAAAACTGAAAGTAATTGTCTGTTAAGTGTACTTTTCTGGAACCGTGAGCTGTCAGTCTTTTTCCTGTAGAAACTTTCCATTAAATGGCAGATGGGAAATAAAAAAGCAGCACAGAAAAGTGTTATAGCTAAAGGCCATCAACAAAAGGTAACTGAACCCTATTAAATGATTCTTGCGGTGATATTCTACGGGTTAAACTAACGATAACGTTCATTATCGATATGTCTGTCAATTGTTTAGTCTAAAAATATTTAAAAAATAGTGAACAATGGCTATCACACTTTCCCAGAAATAAAGGTCACAACTTTAAAAGTGTTTTGTCTGACCAATCCAAAAATATTTAATTTACAATTATATAAAAACAGCCTCATATTTTGAGCAGCAGAAAACCAATGTTCTGCGTTTTTCCTCAATAAATAACTGAAAATTGTAGATCATAAAATTTTCGTTGACATAATAAATTTAACAAATATATCTTTCACCGTATTTTTTGTTTCAGTGTTTAAGACTTTCTAACATCTCGGTTTTGACCCTGTCTACTTGTGAAAAACTTTCAGAGAATTCTTTGACCATGATTACTGCAGCATCAGGCCTCTTAAACACCATTATAACACACAAACTCAGGTTCACATTTCACATATTGGAAGATCTTGCAGCAAAGGCTCATGCAATACATTTTTTCGACAATGAAATATACTAATAAAAGAGCTATGTAACCGTTTAAGCGTTTCAGAAGATGACACCATACTGCAACCACAGACTGAGAAGCACCACCTGTTACTGTTTATACATTTACACACTGACTGCAGTGGGAGAACAGGCTTTGCTGCCAGCAAAAGACCAGTGACAAACTTTAGGATCGTCTCTTGCTCTTTGCTCATGTTAACACGAAGCCACACAAAGCCAAACCTACACACAGAAGCAGAAACAAAGAAGATAATTTCTTCAAGACCTCAACAGCTCATATGAATGTGTCATTTAAGGTACAAAGCTGGGAAAAGCTGTTTATTGGTATTCTGTTATGAAACACATGGTTGTAATATCTCTATATAGCATAAATATTGACTTGTATTGCTGTTAAAAGATTCATTATAGTACTTTTTTGTACAAATTTCTTAACTTCTTAGAAAAAAATCATCATCTGATAGGTTAACTGTAAATTTAAACTGGCAACTTTGGCTGCTCCACCAGTGATATGGCAAATTCCTTCCTTTACATTCTGAAAAAAATGAAACTTTGCAATAACTTTTTCTTAGTACAGTGCCATGTGTCTATTGAATTTCCCCCTACTGTGGACAGAAAGTTCATTTTCACGCTTTCATCTTTGCGTTTGAGTGAATTTGTGATTATGCATTTTCAACATCTATCACTCCCCACTCTCCCAGTACATCAAGGAGAGCCTTCAAAGTAGGGTTGCCAGTTATTTTCATTATCACCTGATAAATGCCATAATCAATCATAAATTACCAGAGAACAAACTGAAGATGATTGCACCTTCACGATCATCAAGTGTTTCGTTTTTGAGATAAATCAACTGACCAATAAAACAGAAAAAATGTGAAGAAATAGTCTTTGATAGATTAAAATAACTATTGACAACCCTTACTGGGGTCATGGTTTAGCTGTTTCAACTGTGAATTCATCAGTCAAGAGACTACAAAGCAATTTATCAACTCTGTTTCAAAAGATGAGATTATTTTAACTATATGACAGCCATCCTCTAGAGGAGACTCAGAACAATACAACACTGAATAGAGTAGCATCATGGCATCATTAACTTGTTTGGAAGTCCTGGGAAACAAATTTGCGGTTAGGCCCCTGTTGCCACAAAGTTTCCATTGAGTACAGACGCCACACTATAGATAGCAGCTTTGATATATTTTGCAGAGACCCATGAACCAACTAATATTGTTATACTGATATACCATGTGGCCCCAGGTTTTCCACATGGCAGTGAGTTTGAGGTTATTTGATGAAACATGATTTTATTTAGGAAAATGCACCATGGTAACACAATATAAACTAAAACAATACAGGTGTTAAATTAGATTTGGACACAGGGCTCCTCTTCAAGATAATGTAATATTGCAGGTCCCAGTTGATGCTGTACTTTACTGGTGCAAATGCCCAAGCAAATTTGCAAATAATCAAATTGCTGATACACATTGAACCTGGGACTTTTTTAACCCACTGGAGGTGGGGCCTCAGGACGCTTTTCCCGGATGGTAATCCGGCTTTGAATAGCACTCGACAACTGCAGCTAACAAGGCAAAATCAAACATCCCCCTTACGTGAACTTTTTAGTGGCTAAAATAAGTTTGTTTGGTCAGCAAATGAGGCAGAATTGCTTTACACAGAGGTGGAAGAAGTACTCAAATCTTTTACTGAAGTAAAAGTAGCAATACTATAGTGTTACAAGTAAAAGTACAAAAAGTAAAAGTAGCCTACTCTTTATGCAGAACGGCCCATTTCAGAATCATATATATTATATTATTGGATTATAATCATTGATGCATTAATGTGTTCATCACTTTGATGTTGTAGCTGGTAAAGATGGAACTAATTTAAATTACTTAATATCCTGCTGGTTAGATTAACTTACAATAATACATCCTAATTCATTTGTTGATATATATTATTAATATATTTTGTATTAATAATCTAAATCTGAAAAGTAACTAGTAACTAAAGCTGACAGACAAATGTAGAAAAGTAAAAAGTACAATATTTCCCCCTGAACTGTAGTGAAGCAGAGGTATAAAGTAGCATAAAATGGA
>NTHP01000336.1:454036-503076 GCA_003416845.1 Oplegnathus fasciatus
AAGAAATAATCCCATTTGACAGCAACTGACGTGTATTTATTAGCGAGGCTTCTCCACTAACAACACAGTAGTGGCTAAGCTAACTTTAACTCTCGGTGCTGGCTGGCTAATTTAAAAGGAGCGCACGTTTTAAACTCCACAGCTTCCCGGTGTCCCAAACTTGGACAAATTAGTTGGTTAATAAGTCAAAACAGGAGAAGACACTTAGACACTGGGAGGACCGTTGTGCCCAAACGAGTTCACCCCAACAGCTGAAGCACCAACTGTCAGTCTCACAGGCAGCTAACTTATTAAAGCTACTTACATTTCTTCAAACACTTCATCCAGTGCCGCACAATCAGGCTGTGGTACTTCTTGTTGTCGATGCACCATGTTGACAGTCCCTGAATTGAATCCATCGTGTTTGTGACACTTTGAAACTTCCTGTCCAAAGTGGACTCTAGAGAGCCGCCAGAAGCGGCCCCTGCTCCCGCTGCCATGTCCGGAGGAGCTCGCGCTGCTCTCTATCATTCCAAACACCAACTGAAGTTAGCCGCGGCTAGCACTTAGCTTAGCACGCTAGCTTAACATAGCACAGACACCATCGCATTCAGCAGCCTCTCCGCGACCACTGTAATGTTAAAAAAGCTTAAATGTTCGGTAGGCTGTTTCTGCGTCTAGAAATTATCCACCATGAGCTTCTGTATCACAGCTAATAGTTTATATCATTTAATATTCAAGGCTAAAACTTAGCGCCTGACGACATCCTGGACGTCTGTTTACTCGTTGCTGCTGGTGGAGCGATGAAGGACACTTCCGCAAACACGACGCGATTATGGCGCCACCCAGTGCCACGGAAGCTAATATCTGTCAGCGCCACCTGCTGCGTGTTATTGGTAAGTGGAACAGTCGTGGAAGAAGCGTTCAGATATTTTATTGAAGTAAAAATAGCAATTTAACAATGTTAAGACACTCAAATACAAATGAAAGTACTTCTTTTTAAATTTTACCCAGGTAAAAGCACAAAAGCAAAAAGTACAAGTATCAAAAGTAAAAGTACTTCTAATGCAGGATGGTCCCTTCAGACGTTTTATATATCATTATATGTAGGCTGACGTTAGGCTACTTTCGGTTTATCCAGAGGTGGAAGAAGTAGCCTACTCAGATCTTGTACTTCAGTAAAAGTAGTAATACCGCAGTGTGGAAATACTCTGTTACAAGTAAAAGTTCTGCATTCAAAATGTTACTTCAGTAAAAGTACAAAAGTATTAGCATCAAAATATACTTAAAGTACCAAAAGTAAAAGTACTCATAATGCAGAATGGCTCATTTCAGAATTATAGATATCATATTATTGAATTATAATTATTGTTGCACTAACGTGTACATCACTTTAATGTCTTTAATGGAACTAATTTCAACTACTTTGTCTGCTGGGTAGCTTGTGAATTTGTCCCCCAGGGATCAATAAAGTTTTCTCTCAATCTATAATATGACATCATAATTTATTTGTTGATTGTATTTTGTATTATTAATCTGAATCTGCAAAGTAACTGGTAACTAAAGTTATCAAACAAATGTAGTGGAGTAAAAAATACAATATTTGCCTCTGAAGTGTAGTTGAGTAGAAGTATGAAGTAGCATAAAAAGGAAATACTCAAGTAAAGTACAAGTACCTCAAAATTGTACTTAAGTACAGTACTTGAGTAAATGTACTTTGTTACTTTCCACTACTGGGTTTATCAATACTGATGCATAAATGTGGAGCCAATTTTAACTATTTAAATACCATAGGGTGGTTTAATCTGTAGTAGAGCATTGTAATGTATAAGATAATCATTTGTTTTGCTAGTAAAATCTTTATTTGCAAAGTTACTAGTAACTGTAGTTGTCAAATAAATGCAGTGGAGTGAAAAGTACAATATTTCCCTGAAATGTAGTGGAGTAGAAGTAGAAAGCAGCATAATACATTTGTAAAGTACAAGTTTTTTTAAAGTGTACTTATCTGTCTTATGGAGCCTAGTGTGTTCCACCGAAATAATTAAAGACTGTTTAATTATAATAAATGAATGAATTGATTAATTTATAAAAAGGCTATTACAAAGAGATTGATTAAATTTGCATTTAAATCATGCATATGAAACTCAAATCATGCATCATTAAAAAAAAAAGATAATTAAAAATCTTGCCAACGCATAACAGCTGGCCAAAAAGAGCTGTGGCTGCTGCTCTGGCGATCGGATTTCATTTAATTTTTAGGCGGTACACTGCTAACACATCTTCAAATCAAAGAAAATGGAATTCAAATTCAAATGTTAAAGCAGGAAAAAATTGAATTAATCTGTCTGACTTCAGACAAGCTTGGACTGTAAGTGTGTCTCATCCCAGAAATCAACAAACATACTGTATGTTGATGAACCATATCATTCATTTAATATATAAAAATATGTTCATTTATCAATCAATCACCAATAATGACAATTTCATTATAAGAAACAAAGAAATAGTCTAAACCGAAGGAAACTAAAAACAAGAAAAATTTGAGAAATACAACTGGGAAATAAATTTTTTACCTTACTTTCATTTTATCTCCTGTTTCACCAATGAAATGTATGTAACCCAGCACAGCAAAACCTGCCTGGTAGGATGCTACATTTTATATACCAAAACAATACTATACTACACTATTGTTCTCCACCACATGCTTACAGTTTCCACTTTAAGTAACATAACTCAGGGCCAATGAAAATGACTAATGCTTAAGCCTGAGCAACATCTACACAGTAGCACACTTGGTTTGCAATGACATATGTGGTGAGGTGATCATTTTACCATCGTAAGTTAATAGATTGATGGTGTAATTTCAGGCAAGTTTATGGTTACCTTTATGTCTGTCATATAAGTAAGGCTGGCTGGTGACAAACCAGAGATGAAACACCATTCAACATGAATGATATCTGATTTAAAACATGGTGGTACAAATGCCATCAAAAAGAATTGATGTGTTCAGGAATGGAAATAGTTTCGTTCAGCACATCTCCATGATATTCCTTATTACATAATCAATAGTAAAGCACTTTGAGTGACACAAATTCAGTGATAAAAATCAATTTTGAATGGGACACAGAAGCTGTTCTTTGCCCTCATAATGGGGAATTATGTGTGAACAATAAGTTACTTTTTATGCCTTTCAACTACTTCCACCCACAGTGCCAAAATTATAAGATTTCAAATAAAACACAATCAAATGACAAGTTTGTCTCTAAAGTCTCTGATCCAAGTACCTGTAAAGTACTCATGTTGCTTGAGCTTTTCAAGTACTGATCCTCTTAAACAGATCTTTAATAAATAACATCACAACTCTTTTAATGTCAACACGTGTAACATTTCCTCATTGCCATCCAAAGTACAGTTACATCTATTCCAATGTACACAGGATCAAATATATTATGCCTGTTGTATAATGTATAAAAAATAACTTTTTCCACCCTTTCTGCACAAAACAAGTTCACACGCTGGCTACCTAAAGGAGTAACTGACATATCAACATCCAGCCAAGCATCTCATATTCCCTCAACTGCCTCAATAATTATTGATCAGTCAGGTTGTGGTATTTCCTGTGCAGCATTTTGCTCTTTTACCACAAGTGCAACCTCATCTGTCCTTATTCACATAGAAACAGAGATCTGTGCTAACTGCTAATAAATAAAGAAGCAGCGACTGTGAAGTAAGGTGCGTATGATATGATAATGCAAAATGGTTCTGTTTGGCACATTTTGGCAGCGACTACATGCCTTTGTTCTATGATACAATCAGCTGGCAAAATGCAAATTTAAGCTTCCTAAATGCTATTTTTAATCATCTGTGTTCGGGATTGAAATATTTTTTTTGCAATTGTACCAGGGCTGCAACTAACAATGATTTTCACTATAAATTAAGCTGTCAATTATTTTTCTCGATTCACCGTTTAATTGTTTGGTCTATAAATTGTAAGAAGATACTGGAAAAATGCCCATGTCAACTTGCCAGAGCACAAGGTAAAACCAACAGATAGTCAGTTTACTATCATGTGTGACAAAGAAAAGCAAAAAAGCACAGGTAAGAAGCTAATTTAGAGCATTTTTGTTTGAAAAACCATTTTATGGACGGCTGATTAATTGTTTCAGGTTTAGACTGTACCAGCAATTATCGTTTCCTCGTTTCCTCACTTTCATAAAAGTACTATCTGTTATTTCTTTCACCAGTGGCATGAAATCCTATTCTGTTACTGTCAGGGCTGATATGAAAAGAGCACAAACTGCTTAAATTGCATTACACATGTAAAGTATTTCCAACATCTTTTAACTTAGTAAAAGTCAATGTATACAAAAGTGATACCCTTGCAGACAAACAAAATACAATTCCTGGTAATATAGTGCAATAACTCCGGTGTAATCAAGAAACACACTGGATATTTAGGGGTTAACAAGTGTCTCTCTCCATTTCTCCTCCTCCTCTTCTGGTTTTAGGTGCCTTGCAGCCATCACAGACTGGCTCTGCGCCTGACTTTATGCTTATGTAATCAGGTCCGCCCTCTGCCTTCACTCTGCCTGGCATGCTGTGGCACCTCCATGTGGTAAGAAGGTCAGCTAAGGCCAGCTAAGGTGAGTCAGTTGTAGTAATGGTGTTGCTTGAGGACACTGAGCTGTCCTGTGCAGCTGGGCTGCCACAAGGAGAGTACAGACAGATCACAGGCTGCTTCCGATTTGCATTTTCTCTCTTGCAACATAAATATGACGGCCTGCTTAAAGTGCCAGTGCTGTCTGTAAACTTGTGTCCAGCGGTACAGCCGCCGCCAGCTGGTTCAGCTGTGTCTGCCGCTGGAGTTTTCTGTTTTTTAGGCGATCCAGGTAGACGTGTGCAAACGGTGTCAAGTGAAGTCGCAGCCTGGCAGCTACCATGTTTTCCGTGTTGATGGTACTTGTGCTTGGTTGGGACTTTGCCCGAGTGGTCAGGGTCTGTCCAGCTCAGTTTTCTCTTCTGGAATGGGACAGTAAAACCAAAAATAACAACCATGACAAACCAAGGTCTTAAAGGAAAACTACAGTTCATTACAACTTGAGTTGAGCGGAGTTCTTTTAGCTACAAAATAAAACCCAAAATGTAAAAAAACCCACAGTTTTCTTTTTAACAGAATCCTAACAGCTATCAAATCCACAACAAGCCCGGTGAGCTTAAGCTTGCAGACTCAGTATCATCTGCTGAATAAATCTTTAACCCTCTTATAAACATGCTCAATGTAGTTCTTTACAGTAATATTGATTTTGCTTTCTCATTTCATCTTTTTATCTTCTTGTACCTTCTTTTGCCTGACTCTATTAATACATTTCATATAAGAATATGCAGTTTTGAGAAAAAATAAAGTTCCGTATTGTTATTTTAACATCTCTAGGTCATGAGGCCCATGGTGCACTTCTAAAAGCACTGTCATATAGTAACAAAGGTAACATCTCATATGAAGCTCACCTTAACTGGCATGTGGAGCTGATTTTGGTGCCAGTGTGGTAGGAATCTGGGAGTGGTGGTCTGACTTGGTGTTTCTGTGGACCGAAATGCCACCTGAGGGAACCAAATTTTGAGCATCATCTCTATCTGCAGCAGGTTTTGGAGGTACTTCTCACTGCAGAAAAAAAAAGGAAAAGAGCATTAATGACAATGCTGTGTATGGATGACAATGACAACATCCCCATTTTCATTATGGTCATAATATTAGGCTTGCTTCCTTGTGATGATCTTACCCCATTTCAGGCCTCTGTAGTATTCCAAGAATCCTCTGCAGTCTGTCTATGGCAACACTCTGCTGGAAACTGGATAAACCTGCCAATATACCAGTCATATGTCAATGCAAATAGGCACTTAAGGGTTTAATTATAGGATGGGTTGCACTAATACTTGTGAAGAGATGACAACACAACAACACACTCATAACTCAATCAACCACATACCTTTGTCAAATCGCCCAGTCTTGAGTCCATGTAGAAGCTCAAGCAAAGGACAGATAAACCTG
Source organism: Oplegnathus fasciatus (assembly GCA_003416845.1). Taxonomy (NCBI): domain Eukaryota; kingdom Metazoa; phylum Chordata; class Actinopteri; order Centrarchiformes; family Oplegnathidae; genus Oplegnathus; species Oplegnathus fasciatus. The sequence goes on from NTHP01000336.1 coordinate 460,062, forward strand.
CGCAAATCTGCACACTGCGGAAATAAGGAGAAAGACTAGTTTTACAACCACAACTTATCTGTTATTTGGCTGACAAAAACACTGAAACAAAGACCTAGGATTCAGTTTAAGGGTGCTCACTTTCTGAGCGAAGGCCAAGTCCCCTGGTGTCGCTGAAGATGAGCCTAACGTAGCAGCTCCAGGAGAGGATGCTGAGCCGGGATGCTTCGTTTTGTCAGGGCAGTGTTCAGGCAGGTCGCTCTGAGACCTGGAGTGCGGCTGATCTGAACGAGCTGGGAAATCAAGGTAATTTCTAGAAAGTGCGATTCCTTCATTAACTGAGAGGGACTTTCTCATTCCACCGTCCCCTTCTCCCTCTGAGAAGACGTCCGCTTCGTCCTCAGTCTGCTCGCTCTCACTGAGGAGACAGCTCGAGGTGGAGGGTAGTGAGTCATAAGATGGCCATTTGGAAGAACTGCCCAGTGAATTCATCTGTGGAGAAGGAGAGATAATAATAATAATGTCAAAAAAAGATGTTTTGGCACTGGGCAAAGTAAAACAGGTACGGTTGCAGTATTCAAAGCAAAAAGAGTTGCACATACAGTACATTATCAGTATACTACATACTATAGGAAATCTGTTGGTGTCTTCCAATTGCACGAATCAAAGCATTTATATGACATTTCCATCCCCAAGGTGACTTTTCTATGCAACATTTAGTAAATTTAGTACAATGTGATGGCTAAATGAAAGATCACAATACTTTTGAGCAAATATTTCAGCATGTCTGCTTTTTAGAAGATTTTGGCATATAAAAAATAGTGAAGAAATATAAGTAATGTTGATATGAAACAAGTGGAGACATTCATTTTTCATATTAATCAGTTACAACTGTCTAATGAGTTCAGAAATTGTGTAATGCAGGCTTTAAAGACAAGACAAATACAAGCCATATCACTACAAAAGTACCTATGTTATCTATTCTCATACAGTATCCCAATATTGACATTACATCAATATGTGAATCAACCCTTATTAGACGGTAAAGGGTGTATTCATATGACAATCTCAATATTCAGCACGTGTCAATATCATGCATTACAAATTAGAAATGTACTTGTTGCCAAAAGCTGCAAGTAATGTTTTCACCAAGTCTAAGCTAGTCCAATATAATCGAGATGAAGACAGCGTTAATACATTATCATGTAAGAACAAAGAACACAAAGGACTTGCTCCTTTATGACTATGCAAGTCAGCTCATGCAGTGCCAGAAAGTGTGTGTGTTGTGTGTGTGTGTGTGTGTGTGTGTGTGTGTGTGTGTGTGTCTGTGTGCTCCAGTGGAAACTGGAGTCATCTGAGGACAGATGTGTATACATCCACTGTTGTTGACTGTGATCACCTCGTGTAACTTCAACCTCAACAATACACCTTTAACCTGCTATATGGTTTGACATTAAAGGTGTTGTTTTCAGCATGTTTGTCATGGATGACTGGTGCAGTGTCTACAGCCAAGGCTACATTTCTATAAACTTGCTGGTTAAGTGTATTTGTGAAAAACAACAAACATGCATAAAAACATAATGTATGGAGGTTTGACCCTGTAGTGATACCTGGAGTCAACCAGTCAGGAAATGTATATTAACGTTAGCTAGAAGTATTCTATTTAACGTAAAACCATTTATAAGTCGAGTCTGAAAAACAGCCAACTTTCCCTAAAAACAGAACAACAAGTCACAGTTCTTACCTTCCAGTCGGCGCAGAATTGGATTCACAAAAACGGTCAAATAAAACAGCAACGCTTGAGAAGGCACGTTACGCTACTTGAACACGCTGAAAAATGTAAAGCCTTACAGAAGTAACTTCAACGAAGCTAACGGCTACCTTTGTGGGCATAGATGTGAACACACCGCGGTTACGCCTGTTATCCAGTTCACGCTCGGTCCCACCCTGTCTCTTCTACCCCTGCTCGTGCTTCGTTCACTCAGTCACACATACAACCCGCTCAGAGAGTACCCACATAGAGCAACGGACGCTACACGTGCTGAAAAGGTACAGAGCCGCGATTGGCTGATGGGAGATTCGGTTTTTTCCCATTGGCGCAGAGGCTTGGCCAATCAGCGGCATCCGCGGAGCCGGTTGGCTGGTAAATGCGTAGATCCCACCTCACCTGCAACGGCAGCACGTGTGGGTGGTGTGGCTGGAGAACGAGGAGCACAGCACGCGGCAGCTGGCATGTGCTGAAAATTTTGGTATGTAAATAAGGTTACGTTTGGCCTGTTTTAATAGATACAACACTTGAGAGGAAAATAACAACGGAATTACAGGCCAGACTGCTGGTATTTGTGTCCTATACCACCCTCCTTTTTCAGTTTGATTATGTTTGTTTGTTTGTTTGTTTGTGTTTACCTTTATGTAGAGTCTATTTCTCTAAAAAAGACACAAATATGGCATATAAATAGGCCAATATGCATAAAAGATTGAAGGGGACGTTATTTAGGTTGTCACAAAGTACAACACAGTTGTAGTGGTCCAAAATATCACACATTTATCATAACAATACTTAAAGATACCCTATTACCTGGCCATGTCTGGCTAACTCTTTTAACATACGGCCATCCTTCTACTCCACATTTTGCCAAATGATCATAAAAGTAATTTAAGTCTGATAAAAGCAGAAAATGAAGACATAAAATAGCTTTTTTTAAATCAATGCACTTTTAAGGAATAGTGTGCACCTTCAACAAATTGAGCCAAACAGGACTTTGGTTTTTGTTTGTGCTCTAGAAGCTCCAGTGAATGTGGATAAGACAGACAAGATTATGAGATGTGGCATCATAGGCCTATTAGAGCCAGAGACAGAAAGCTTGGAACACAGTCTTACATAGTTACATAATAGGATTTCTGTATGCTGAGGCATGAATCACTTCTTTTGCTGCATGCAAAAACAGGATGCTGTTACCTGCAGGAGGATGTGTCAACTACTTCATTAGCTGAAAAGGCTGTAGGCTACTTACAACCAAAAAGCAGATGTTTATGATGATCATGATAATGATGATGATAATTATTATTATTAGTTAAACAGGTATTGGAGGTATGGCAGAATGATCTGTAACGGGCATGAGATGGAACTAATTAGATGCTGCGGAGGAGAGAGTCAATTTCGGTCTGACTGTCAGCCAGGCGGTCAAACATCTTTGGAGACTGGCATGAAACTTAATTATAGTTCAAACAGTAGTGATGAATTGCCACTGTCATTGCCATTATCACAAAATGACTTAATTAAAGTTGGACGGAGAGTCCCAAGGGTGTAGAGTTTCCACGCAGTCTGTACTGGGTCCCCATGCAAATCAGCAGATCAGTAATGGTCTTTTTGTCGAAGAATGTTTGTGTCTTTCCTGGTATCATATGAAAAGAGGTTTGATGCATGCTCCTGAAGTTTGCATATCGACATTTAGTTCCAGATTTTTTGATTGCACCATAAATACCGTCACCATGCAAACAGCACCGGTCAGTACTATCAACAGATAGAAACCATGCAAACAGTAATGGCTGATATCAATATCTCTATACGCAGAACTGTGAACAGCGAAACACCTGACGGCTGGTTCTACCATGCGATTTTAAAGATGCAGATGCTTAACCTGCATGTGTCTTCTACTGTTGGACAGATTCTGCAGTGGGAATTTGGCTGAGCAGTAAGCAAGTTTTCTTGATGATATTGTTGCAAATAATATCTGTTAGAAAATAAACAGGATTCGAAGCTAATTATTGAGCCTTGGGGCATATGGCACATGTATCCCTTATACGTTTTGCACTGTTCAAAGTAAAACATTTGGGAGAAAAAGAAAAACCAAAGGCAAATCTAAAAGCATTCTGGAATATGCTGGAATACTGTCAGGCTGGTGGGGACATTTTAATTAGTCCAAATCTGCCATTTGCACATTCTGAGTGCAAGTAGGCACATTTTTTGAGTGTCATGTTATTAGCCATTGGTATAAAAATCACGATATTAAAATTAAGCATGAGCAGCAGCCAATATGTTGTACTGCTGCATGAGTTAAAGCTGCTGGGTATGTATAAGGAGTTTGTTAGAGGACAGAGAACTGCTGTCCATGGTTCTAACCTAGTGTCACCAGGTTTTTGATACGACAGGTGGCCCAATAAATGAGTATCGAAGGAGTGACTTGTTTGAGTGTGCATGTTGGGAACGGGCCAACAAAAACATTTGCACATTTCACAATCATTTGACTGCACACGGGCACTGGCAGCACAAAGTGTGCATGTTACAGTGCAAGTGAACCAGTCGTAAAACCTTGTGTGCCCCCTTTGCTGATAAAAACCTATTGATGGATTACAAATGACACTAATATATATATAACCATTTTGAGATATTTGTCTCTGGTGAAAGGTGAACGAAAATTTGTCTGTGGAGCTCACAGCATGGAAAAAATACTTTAAAAATCCACAGCAACCCCCTCTCGTAATTCACAGAACACAGTCCAGAAGTTTTCATGAGGACTATTTCTTCAAAAAGTAGTTCAGATGAAAACTGTTCACATTGAGGCGTGTGGATTACCCACAGTAATAAGTGCACTTTTTCTGGAAAGACACACTACTGTTGAAGCTTGTAAAGGTACTTTTTCAATGCTGTTAGCATAACAAATGAAATACTAATCTACTCTATTATAATTGGGGTGGAGGCACAAATCTAAGAAAGGCTTGAATCTGAGAAATACAAAAACTATAGCCTCCCTCTCCCCTCAGTCCTTGCAATGCCACCCACTGACTGAAGCCACAGGACAGGGTATCAACATGACCTGTAACCTCTCAGACAAGTGAGCCTGGGGCGAATGTTTAACTTCCCCTGTGCGAGGGCAGCGAGAGCAAGTGTGCACTTTAAAGACCCCTGCAGTGAAGGCTCGGGGTCTGACAGATGTGCATGGCTGATGTGTCTCGCTTACGGGGGTTTGCGTGAGGTGGCAGACATCATCAGTGGACATTAAACCCACACTGTGCAGTAGTGACCTTGAATTAATTAACAATGAGCTGCTGCTGAGCTGAGTACTAATTCCCAGAAAAACATCTCCTGCATTGTTTGAATTTCCTCCAGCAAATGAGGTCACATCCAGCTACTTCCGAAGCTTTTATGTAGGCAAAATCTCACTTTATGTCGTACACTATACAAATGTATCGTGTTTACCAGTTCGTCTTTGATGTTTCAATAGAGGTTTAACTGTGATAAATACTTTTTCGCCAGCTTAAGTGTTACAGAAAATGTCTCACATTTATTCTGTTTTTCATTAGCAAGATTGTGTGGGAAGATTCAAAACACAAAGTGTCATCAAACAAGTATTAACCTGCTCATTAAAACCAAGAATGAGTACCAGAACTGCACTTTTCATGCCAAATTTTGTGGAGAAAATGGAAAAAAATGTCCAAAGTTGAACGCGCGTCTACAAACATTTTCTTTCTTTTACTGTTAAACAATGTGACAACATGAAAAGCCACTTTTCTCAGTATTTCTCAAGTCCATTTAGATGTGACAGTGACATTGTATTGATCTTGACTGCTTCTTCCACTCTGCTGGCCCCATCTCAACCAGTCCATAGATAACGTCCTGTTTCATCGCACTCCATCTGACTAGCAGCCGAGCCAGGGATCCTCTTTGTTCGTCCTGGAGATGAAGGCGATTTTTCTGGCCATTTCCGTGTGGTAGATCCGCCTGCAGTTCTCAAAGTTTTTCCGTTGACGCTCTCGGCAGGGCTTTTCGAAGTAGCGCTTGCGCTTCACTGTTTCAATAATCCCATCCTGAGTCAGGAGCCTGGAGTATGTAGAGAAAACGTGTGAATAACTGCGACTTGGGTTGCATTCAAGACGCTCTATTCAACAGGTAAATGGAAATAGCAATGCAAGTAAGACTGGCAGAGCCAGTTTTTTTTTTACAATGGACTGATACAATTATATTAACAACAGAGGTTACACTGTCCAATCAGCAAGAAATTTATACATTCACACACTCAGACCACTTGCAACTCAGAATAAAAAGTAACAGTAGTGCAGCAGAAAACATTTGTAACTTAAAGGTATAATGAGTAGGATTTGTCGGTTGCTGTTTGTAAACACAAAATTCAAAGTTGACCCCTCCTCCCCGGCTCAAAGCACACGTGCTTCTGGTGGTCCCACGTGCTTACGATCTGGCAACTGGTCGCGACCTTTTTAGAGTCCCGCACCTCACACCCTGCGCGCTGTTATTGGCTAGAGGCTACACACCACTGCCCAAGGTTGACGCCCAGAAACGTCCCAAGCACAGCAAAATAAGAAAATACAGGAAGAGGGCAGGCTCTCTGTAGATACAGACACCGCCACACACTTCTTGTGGGTCATAAGTGATGATTGAGAGGGATTATTTTTGTATACATTATTTTTTAGGAAAATCCTACTCGTTATACCTTTAAGTTCTTATTATTATTATAATTATAAAGACACCCAAACATGCAATTAAATTCTTGTACACTTGTCAATAAGGTTTAGACCACTGAAGTATGGATTTATGGATATATGGTGGCACCATGTCATGAAACATGACACTATGAAATAAAGTGTCACTAAGAAAAATGCCATAATGAAATCAAAATGAAATCAAATAAAATTCAGTTATGAAAATGAATGATGAAATAACATTTCATAATAATGAGTTGAGTTTTAATAATTTCTTCGATTATTTCACACGTTATTGGTTCATTTACATATTTTACACAATTTATTCATATGATTATTTAGCCTAATTCACAACGTCTTTTTTGTTTATTTAACATTGAACATTTTGGGGTTCCATACACACATTTGGCTGCATGACAAAAAACTAACTTTCAATTTGAGATTGTTGTTATTCCCAGTCGATGGAGTTTCTCTGTGTTTAGACTCATTGTCGAGTGTTCCCCTTGATATATCAATAGTTTGGATTTTTGAATATGCCATTTAGGCACACATTATCTGGCTTCTTTGGAGCTCTGGTGAACAAACACACCAAACTGCTGGTTGCCAAACTTATTTTAAAACTGACAAATGCTGCTAGTAGTAGTGTTATAACATGTTGTAACACTGTTAGTAAAATTGATTGATTATGTTGCTGCAGACTTTAAACCCTTTTAATGTACTGTTGACGTTATTTTATCAGCCTCTAACGCTACGTGTATCTTACGACATCCCAAAAACCATCAAAACACCAAAATAAACGTTTAGCTACCAGCTAGCTTAGCTTATATACGAGCAGTGACACCACTGCGCAGCCGCAACTCTGTGACATTGAGCGGAAGGCTAACGTAAAATTAGCTAACGTTAACTTATCATCCCCTGGATAACAGAAAAAATATCTTATATTTTATATTAAACACAAGAGTTTGACCTGTTTAAAGTCGTGTACGCCGCGTCGACGTTGCCGTCTTGAACCATCACTGTCCGCGCAATGAAGCGAAGGTGCCTCGACATGATGAGACCGGTGCTTGCTGTATCACCAACCGGCTGGAAACATCTAACTATAAAAGGTTCCGCATACACGAAAACCCATAAATCAACGCTAGGTGACGCTTTACTCAACAATTCTCGTGACTGACATTTGTTGGAGTTGACCTTAAATAAAAGAAAGAGAAAAAAGAAAAGAAAGATAGACTATATTTATTTTTTGGAAAGACTTTTCCAGATATATTTGTTGTAACATCTATATTCATTTTTTAATAGACTACTACTTAAAAATGTGGTGTTTGGTTATTATGATTGCTGCAACTCATCAAAAACATTATCAACGTTTTAGTCATCTTGGCAAAATTGAATATAGGCCTGAATAAAAGTTAATTTTATGACAGAAAACATTTTCAAAAATGGATTACAACAGTACATCCAAACCATTCAGCACACCAGAAAGCTTGAAGATATTATTGTATATATTGAAGATTTTATTTTGTTAAACCAGGGGTGGACATTGCAGACTCCAAACATTGTGAACACTCTCGTTTCTACATGTTTCTAACCTCATCGCCCCTAAATGAATGAATGTATGAATAAGTGAGTACACAGAAACACAGACAAACATCTAGGTCTCTACAGCACAGGGAAGCAAATGGCAATTATAGCTAATAGTTTATAAAAAGGGAGATAGCTTTCAGGGCAATCACAGATTTATGAAACTACATCCGTTGTCATAGCAACAGGGACGGTGGTGTCCAGTGTTATCCTTTCATCAGGGCCATTCTCCTCTTCTTCTTCTCATCCCCGAGCTGCTGTTGTCCTCTGCGTGTCTCAGTCGGAGGTCAGCCAGCGGTGAATGCTGGCCTGGATGGTATGTCTAATTTACATTCATTCATTCAAAAGTGCTTTTATATTTCCTTTCTCTCTATAAAATACCCGATGAGGTTAATTCCCATGTTGCTGTAACTCTATAGGGTACAGTAGCTGCATGGCGGTGCCACAGGGAGGAATGCTGAGACAACCCGCACAGATAACATCGTGACTCCTTTTGTTGGGTGAATGCACTGCATCATGTTTCCAGAGGCATCCCTTCTGATCCAGCCCTGATGAAATATTCTTGGCAGTGTGTGTGTGAGAGAGAGGGGGGGGGAAGAAAGAACAGAAAGAGAGTCTATCACCTAAACAAAATTAACTTGGCACTGAGAGGCTCTGCCAAAAAGTTTTACTCCACTTGGGGTGCTATTATCAAATATATTTCCCTGAGAGTACTTGAGGGGATTTAAAAAAAAAATATTTGTCTATTTAACTTTCTTTACTTTAATCTATTTATTTATTTATTGTATTTAGAGTAACTGAGTTTAGAAGCTTCAATTGAACACTCTGTTGCTATAGCAACACAGTTCCACAGCATTGTTAGGTCCACCATTTTGTCAGATGTTAAGCAAATATTGAGAAGCATCTTTACTTCTTACTGCTATTTTGTGACTGTTGTTTGTAATTTGAGATTTTTTAAGCTATCCATTCTACTAGCTGCCTGAAGCTAATGTGTTGCTAACATAATATTCTTGGTAGGCGTAACTGTTAATTTACTGTTGGACTAACTTTTGTGGATACTGCATGTATGTTTGCTAGATTAATTACTGTGTTGTGCTTCCAATGGGGGATTTAATGTTGATCTTTCACTGGTGATACTGTGTTTCCTCCTGGTGAGGGAGGAACTGATTTGACAGCTAGTTTATACTAGTACAAATGATTTTTTACAACACCTTTGGTCTAACTCTTGTTTATGGTATCTTATTTATTTTTGATTTGTAACCTCTATCATTGTATTTGTTGTGTTTTATCAAATACTGCTTTCACAGTTTCACTATTGCTTTCAGCTCGTTGCATAGCTGTGTAACTGCACACATAGTGAGGGCAGACGAATATTTCTTTTGTTGTATCACATCTTAATTCTTAATTCTGTTTCCTTGTTTCTTTTTATTTATTTATTTTTCACATTTTACTCATATATCATATACAGATGGGTGACAAATTAAAGGAAAAACCAACATAAAGTGTCTTAGTAAGGTGTTGGGCCACCACGTGCTGCCAGAACAGCTTCAATGCANCCTTGGCATTGATTCTACAAGTCTCTGAACTCTACTGGAGGGATGAACACCATTCTTCCAAAAGATATTCCCTCGTTTGGTGTTTTGATGGTGGTGGTGGAGAGCACTGTCTAACACGTCGGTCCAAAATCTTTGTATTGATTTGCAGTGACCCTTCCCTCTAAGGGGACAAGTGGACCAAACCATGCCANCAAAATGTCCCCCACAGCATAACAGAGCCACCAGATCCCCTCACTGTAGGGGTCAAGCATTCAGGTTTTTCCTTTAATTTGTCACCCGTCTGTATCTCGGAATGTCCACTCTGCTTTGGCACCATCATGCCATAACAGGATACCAATAGACCAATTAGGCCAATTTGAACTTGAATGTAAATTTAAATTTGAGAGAAATAGAGGGAGGGTTGAATTTGAATCAGCCAATTAATTGTGTATTTTGATCCAATTTTGAATTCTGTTCAGCCCAATTCAGCTTAACTTTGCACAGTAAGAGCACAAAAAAACATAACGTTGGTAATTTCTTACATGTAAAGCACAAGCCTGAAATTGTAATTACATTATTGGTGCTACAGTATATAAACATATAAATAAACAAATATACTTTCAGGTATGTCAGAATTGAAGGATTTCAGCATGTATTGTTGTATACACTGACACTGTTTACCTCACTGAGGAGTGTCCTATGTCTGTGTTTGTTTACAAAAATAACATGTAGCCCTAAAGACATGTAACCTGTCACTGTCCAATTCAGATAAAGGCAGGATGAGATGCCAACATGTGTCATGTGTTGGGTAAATGAAACAGCCTACAGCATAGTGCTGATTATGATGAATAAACTACACCGATGTGTCTCCTCTCTCTTAAATGTTAACAGTAGTGTGAAAATGCTGATGGCACTGTCCTGGATGGATGCCTCCAGCTGTGTGTCTTATCTTTTTGCTCTTTCATTACCACCTTTACAACCCCCCACTCTGTAGCACAACACATTAACCCTGATATCTGATTTCACCTTCCACATCTTCACACATGGCTTCAGGCTTTGGAATAAAACTGTTCCATTTAATTGCTTAGACTACTTATTTGTCTATCACTTATTTCTTCTTGTCAAAAAAATTGGGACTAATGGCACCAACCTTAAAAGACAATTAACACTTTTCCTTAATATCCGAGCCGGCTGCTCATCAACATCAAAGCACTTACTGGAAGAGCATTTTCCAGCTCGTATCCAAATCTTTCACCGTGCTGACAGAGGTGGAGGGTACAGTCAGAACCAGGGGGGAAAGTCCCTCCCTGCCACCAGCCTCTGCATTGGCTGGACCAGCATCAGAGCCAGGCGAGCTGTCAGCCAATCAATGGAGGCGCAGATGCAGGCAGAGAGGAGACGGCTTCACACATCGGTTAACGGAGAGGGACAGACAGACAGACAGACACGAACCGGAGAGTCTGCAGTCAGAATCGGCTTCTAATCCGCAAAAAATAATCTCTGCATCAACATGGAGAAGAAAATCACAGATTTCTCAGGAAAATGGACTATGAAGTCTTCGGAAAATTTCGAGGAACTTTTGAAAGCGCTGGGTGAGTAATGCATTTGGGGCATACAAGCATAAATAAAATATACAGTAAGACAGTAAAGCAAATTAAATATTTAATTAAAAACTAATAAAGCTGTTTATCTGTCCTAAAAAGTTTTCCAACAGCTGACAGGGTTGCATCCCGCTTTTTCCACCTTTAGATCAAAATGCTTTACAAAACTTCTAAAACTTTGCTGCCAGTTTAGAGTCAAGCAGCATATTGTTAATCTGGTTTATCATCAACCATTCAGCTCCATTGTTAAAATGCAAAAAAGAAAAAAAAGGAAGTGAAAGGGAAGCATCCCCTGCACAAAGACCTGTCAGTCATGTTGTCAGTGGCATTATCAACTGGAAATCCACTTGGCTTTTAGAGGTCAACTGGAGAACCAAAGTGGTTTGATGTGGCTCTCTGTGGTTAAATTGGTTTGCTCCAGCCATGCTAACCCATGTTCCTGGGCATACCGGTCTTGTTAAACTGTATGAGGCTGTATGGGCTCCAGTTATGAGACAGAGCAGGAGAGAGAGAGGTCAGAGGAGGGCCAGCCAGTGGCATCCATTAAAAATCTGAAGACAAATAGCCTGTGGAGGAATGTTAGATTAGACTCATCTGAAGCAGGGTCCTCCTCATGCGGTTGTAATTAGAGCCAGTGTAAACGGAACTAAGCCTTGACATGGGCCCCAGCAGCCAGCCGGCTCTGAGACTGACTTTCCTTCACTTCCCTGGGCCTCTCTGACCCAATCTAGGGCTCTGTGTGTGTGTGTGTGTGTGTGTGTTAGTACCACTCCATGAGCAAATATGGTCTGAACTGAATCAGATTTGTGGGGTAGTCTTGATCTTTCTAAAGCCGGTCCAGCTCACATGAATAATGGTAAAAACGAAAAGGTCAAGAGGCGGTTTACATTTGTTTTTCATTTATTAAACATCACATCTACCGACCCAGCACAGAGATGTTGATATAAGCTATTTAGTATCGTTTCAACCTACAGTCAGTAAGCTAGGTTATACCTCTCTGTTGAAAATCCTGTTGTATTTCTCTTGCTGCTTAAATCCATGGATGAATTATAGAACGGGCCTACCATACACAGGCCCAAGAGATCAGGGGGCCCCAGGGCCAGAGCCTCTGTTTGAAGTGACTGTTAACATTTCTTGTTGGAAAGTCAATGAAACTACAAAGAGTCACAAAATGATGCAAAACAACCAAAAGAAACACAAAACAACAACAAAGAGATGCAAAACAATCACAACGGGATGCAAAACTACTACAGAATAACCATGAAGAGACACAAAACGACCACAGAGATGCAAAATAACAACAAAGAGATGTAAAACAACAACAAAGAGATACAAAACAATCACAAAGGGATGCAAAACTACTACAAAGGGACACCAAACGGCCACAAAGACACAAAAAACAAAACAACCACAAAGACACAGAAAGCTCAAAATTGACTACCAATAAACAAAAACAACCATAAAGAGATGCAAAACAACTACAAATTTGCATCTCTTTCAATCCGGTGGTCTTGCTCCTATGTACAGTAAGGAAATGTTTCATCACCAAGTAATTAAAATGATCTTTTCACCTCCACATCAGGCAGAAACAGCATCAACGTTTATTACATCATTTAACTCAAAGTTTACATTGTTCCGTTTTTGGCTTTTGCAAAGTCATTATATTCAACCTCCATCTCTTTACAACATCAAACAAAACAAACTCTTTTTTTGCAGCTGTGAAATGATGACTGTCACTAGCCTATTTATTTTGGGATAAGGCTCAAACTATGTCGGTTAACGAGCATCATACCAGGGGTTCGGGGTGAACTATGTCTCTGACAATCACAATAATTAGTGGTTTAAAAGACCATACCAGTGGTTTCGCATGTTGTAATCCATTGAGTACAAATCACGTATGCTTCACATTACTGGAGAACATTTTCTGAAGCAGACCATAAAATTTCTTAGATTTATTTCATTGGTTTTAGTTCATTCAGTACAGCAAACAAAGTCAGCGCGGAGAGACTTGAAACTTGCCGTGTTTTTTTTCCCATCACAGTTATGTTATTATTGTGTGGCAATGCAGCAGCGCTGACTGTTTCAAAAAGTTTTAGGCTGCCAAAAAGCATTGCATTCATAACCTTTGTTGTAGGGAAGTCAAACTGAAAAGACAAAGACGGATAATAAGCAAACATGGACGTTATAAAAAGGATGCCATGAATTTGGTTATTTGTGTTATAAGGCTGATGTATGGCTGTTGACTTTCAAATATCAGATGACATAGTTTCATTGAACGCCAAGTAAGGAAAAATATTTCCAAACATTCCCTGTTCGCAGCCTCATTACCGCACAGCGATAATGTAACACGTCATAAAACTAAAGGTACTGAAAGATCCACTTTGATGGATTACCTAAAGCAAACACAATATCTCTGCACATTTTCATGCTTTACTGAATGAACTCAAACCAACGGCTGCTTAGAAGGTAAGAAAGAGTAAAAACTTATTATAATATGTTGAACTTATATATTAAGTTTGGGTGTTTAGGCTATAAACATTCAAAACCACTGGTACTGTTTGCTCCTTTAGTCACAGCTGTGATTATATATGATATTAGTTATGTTTGTGTGTGAACAGGTGTGAATGTGTTCCTGAGGAAGATTGCAGTGACAGCGGCCTCCAGCCCGGCAGTGGAAATCACCCAGCAAGGAGAGAGTCTGTCCATCAAGACATCCACCAGCGTCCGTACCACCCATGTCTCCTTCACCGTGGGTCAGTCCTTCAATGAGACCACGGTGGATGGACATCCCTGCACGGTACACATCTCTTAACTTCCCCATGTAAAATTCCTGTGTAATGTCAATACATGCATACCACCATTTGGCCAAGGACAGCATAACTAGCCAGAGCTCTGCACGGATGAAACATGTGGAAATAATTTCAGCGCAACTCCAGAGTCAGTCCTGGTGATAATGCACGGATCTGTTCTTCATTTCTTTATGCCGAGTGAGTGATGAAGGACCTAGTTCCTGACAGGCTATTAAAATGTTCTGACATGCAGGGATCGGCACACTGAGCAACAGTTCTGACGAAACCCAAACTTTGCTATAACTTCACAGTGTCCAAAAGCACTTAAATGATGTATGATATTAATATTCTTCTTATGTGAATCCCTGCAGAGTTTTCCTAAGTGGGAAACAGACAGCAAGATCAGCTGTGAACAGACTTTACAGAAAGGCGATGGGCCCAAGACAGCGTGGACCCGAGAGCTGACCAATGATGGAGAACTGATACTGGTAATTATTTTGTGTACAGCACCAATACACTTTATCGAGAGTATCAGATTAAAAATGACACTAACACTAAGATGACTGTCTAGTCTAATGCAGTATTTAAGTTCCCACCCTTCATAAAGGGTTTGGTGCAGAAACCATTTACCAATGCTTTATATGGATCATTTATACATCATAAATAAGAACAACTTTTAGGTTACAGGCAGTAAAACAAGACTAGAAGTCCACAGCCATGCTAGCAGCTCTGTGAGGCTGTATTGAGCTAAATGCTAACATCAGCATGCTAACGTCCAACAGCAGTGTCGGAAAAAAAGCGCAAATTGTAATTTTGAGTTGAACATATCAGGAACTTTAGACAGCGACTTGACTTCACCAAACCACCAGCAAGATGGCTGCAGAGCCACCATCACAGGCAGTTACATCTAAATAAAATCCAATATTAACTTGAATAGAATCAATTCACCTTACGTAAAAGGCGATATAAGCAGTTTGTTTGTATCTGGTTTCACTTGTTAACAAACTGCTCCAAATATGTAACACTCAAAAGTAGCAAACTGGGCTACTTAAATGATACTACAAGGGTTGCAGCAAACTAATAGGAGGTTTTCCTGTTTATCCCATTCTGCCGTCAATGCACGAATGAAGCATGGCTACATTTTACTCAAAACCACAAATATCAACCTCATGGTGCTGGAGGAAAAGTCAGGAGATCACTGAAACCTTTAGGATCCATCCTCTGGGCACCATGAACGTCTGCACCAAAAGTCATGGCAGTCCATCTAACCGATGCTGAGATATGTCATACCTATAGATTGGATAAAAATCTCTCCTCCAGCATGATACTTGCTTTTTTTTATGAAAACCCCACCAAGTGAAATTAGTTACAGCTTATAAACCCTTTAAAATGGATGCCTTATAATGAAAGTGGTACCAAAAGTTAAAAACTACTGTCCTTTTGTTGCTGTTTTCTTTCAGACAATGACTGCTGGGGACGTTGTCTGCACCAGAGTTTATGTGAGGGAATGAGGAGACTGTCATACAGTACTCCTGTTTTGTGCCTCATGCATGGTTTACATTTACTCGGCTTGTTTTCCTCTTCATCCTCCTCCCAGCCAGTCGGATGTTGGTCAGATCTTGCTCAAATGGTGCACTGTGTAGAAACGGCTTTAAGTTTACATGAATGTATGTTGGAACGGTAGTTGCTTTTATAACACCAAAGCTGAACTTGCTCTTTATGTATCGTATAGAAATGTCACACATTCCTTTTTGAAAATTGCAGTGTCTAAATCTCTTGTCAAGATGTTAATAAACTGTTTTATATGAATTTACTGATGATTTCTCATTCTTTATGTTGCCTCCTCCCTGCACCTCCCATTCCCTCGTCGTCTGTCTGCATATCACCTTACATCACTGTCTGCCATTCAAACTCTCCTGATTATTCCACACCCTTTCCCCCTCCATCTTTTTCCATTTGTAATCCACTACCTTGTCCTCTGTGTGCTCTTTGTCATCATAGCTCAATACAATATGTACTCAATTAGTTTAAAAACTCCCAAAGACAATTCATGTTTGATAAACTCTGCTTTGAGAGAGACGTTTGGCAAAGACAAGAGGGAAACAGGGAGTGGAAAGGAAAATGAGCCAGGGCGGCCATGAGAAAAGTATTTCATAGCATCAGGAGATGTTATACCTCATATGCTCCCCTTTCCAGCTGTACAGAATGAGCTCAATAAAAAGTCCCCCACCCCTTTGCTCTGGCTTTGCACCCAGGTACAAAGTGTTTAGTGGCTTCCTCTTACACTGTGAAGGGAGATTTCCAACCACTTTTCAACATAATGGATGCAAACAAAATATACAAACAGACTTGGAATGTGAATGTGAAGCGCCATTAGCTGAAAATGATAGATGTAACAGTATTCAGAGTCCCTGAAGTCTATCCTTTACGCAACTAGAGCTCAACTGCACGGTTCAGTCTGAGGCGGACTTTACTTTGCCGTGAAAAATGGACCTTCGGGGTCTCTCAGGCACTTCCTGAGGAGAGCACTGCTATGGTTCACAGGCAGTGATGGTTTTTCCAGGTTTTCAAACAGTGTGCAGACAAGCGCTCCTCTGAAGTGCTTCCCAGTTTATACACACAGCAGAGGGGCAAGCAAGCAGAGGGAGGACTGGGCCTCTTCCAGAATGAATGTTCTCAATAACCTCAGCGGGTAAATGTGTGTGTGGAGGAAGTATCAGTATCACAAGGTAAAAATACTCCATTACAAGTACAAATCCGGCATTCAACATTTTACTTAAGTAGGTACAGAAGTATTATCAGCAAAATGTACTTAGAGTATAAAAGTAAAAGCACTTGTTCTGACTGATATATTATTATACTGTATATTTCCTTATTAGATTGTTAACATTGATGCATAAGCACAGTTTTACTGTTGTAGCAGGTCAAGGTGGAGCTAGTTTTAACTACTTTACAATTTAGTCCAGTAGTTCCCAATCTAGAGGTCGGGCCCCCCAAAAGCATCACAAGATAGATCCGAAGGGTCGTGAGATTATTAATCGAACAGGAAAGAAGAAAAAGTTCTGCTACACCAAACTGCTAGACCTTTCTCAGAGGCTCAAACCAGACACTTCTTTTTTGTGAGGGGTCATAAGCCAATAAGGTTTGGAGCCACTGGATTAATTGTTAACAATGCATTATATTTCATACACTAATCAAAAACTTGTAAAGAGAGTTGTCAAATAAATGCAGTGCAGTGAAAAGGGCAATATTTGCCTTTAGAACTATGAAGTAGCATGAAACGTAAACACTCAAGTAAAGTACAAGTACCTAAAAATTGTTCTTAAGTAGGGTACTTGAGTAAATGTACTTAGTTACTGTTACTTAGTTACTTTCCACCACAGGTCTGCAAATAGTTTGAAGGAGATGTGTGACCAAGTATGCATTGCTTACACAACTTCACTCATTATGTGCATGCTTTTATGTCTCACAGGCAGAAAGTTTGTTTTCAATGGCCTCAGCAAAACCCACATTATTGTGTAAGTGCTCATCAAAACCGCAGCACTCTGGAGGGGATGGAAAGTTCCCTGGTATTTGCTCAATAAGAACATTGGCATTGACACACACACACACACACACACACACACACACAAATACACGAGATGCCTGATTCTGTCTAAATGACCCCTTTGACTGATGGTTGTTAGCCTCAGAGGAGCAGTCTAAACCAGCAAGTCCCTCCTTGTTAGCCGGGTCACTTTCCACACACAACTGTTATGCCAGTTCATTCCTCAGGCAGTGATGTCATGGAGCCTTGCATTGCTCGATTGGCTGAGGAATGCTGTGGTTTTTAGGACCGGGAAGCACCCAAGTCCGGCGTTTGAATCGGGGCCATCTGGACCAATCATGGCAGGGCAATTAGAGGAAATGATGAGTCACAGGAGTCAGCTGACAAACACAGATGCCTCTGGAGGAGGGCGTGAAGACAAACAAAGCCGTGCCTGTGAGCAGGTTCAGGCAGACAACATAAGTGACACATGCTTAAGTTAAAAAAGCTCACTGATTCTGCAATCTATTTAAGCCGCTCGTTCTTTGCCATCCATGCCACATCCATTTCCACCCCAGCAGCTACATGTGATCTGTGTTTCTTCATGCTTCTCCATAAAAATTCAATTTATCTCAATGGTTGCATTGATCTATAAATTACACACAGTGGCAGTAATATGAAACTCTGTTCCACTCTGACCTCCAATTACCAACCAGGCCTGCATCATGGACATTAACTAAGGCTGTAATTGAGGATTATTTTCAGAATCAGTTATTTGATTATCTGATCATTTTCAAAAATTGATTCATCGTTTTGTCTCTAAAATGTTTCCCTTAGCCCATGGTGCCCAAAATTTTCAATTTACAGT
Source organism: Oplegnathus fasciatus (assembly GCA_003416845.1). NCBI lineage: Eukaryota > Metazoa > Chordata > Actinopteri > Centrarchiformes > Oplegnathidae > Oplegnathus > Oplegnathus fasciatus. The sequence continues at coordinate 478,379 of NTHP01000336.1, forward strand.
TATATTAAACAGAGAAAAGCAGCAAATCCTCACATCGAAGAAGCTGGAACAAGCAAATGTTTGGCATTTGGACTCTGGAAACGATTAATTAAACTGTTAATCGCCTTATTGATTAATCGACTATTTGTTTCAGCTCTATTAGACTTTGCGTTGTGTTTTCCCATAACCAAACAAAAAGGTATATCAGTATCAATCTCAACCTTTCTGACTTGTGAGCTCTTAAAAACAAACCTCTGTCATCTTTGGACCTCTTGTCACGGGTTGCATATGTGAGCTCTGAGCAGTTTACCATAAGACAAGATTTTTCCTTTTTAGATCGTTTCAGAGGCCCAAAAAGGTTAGAAATATGAAGTTAATTTCATGTTTATCATACCATTGAATCATCCATAACCCCTCATGTTTATCCTGTTCAGTCTCACTGTCAGTACAAACCCACAGAGCTCTATTTTAAATTCTAGATGCGAGCCCAAGGTTTCCATAGATGCCAAATATGTCAGGCTGAAATTTGGAGAAATGTGTTTAAAATGAGACAGAAGACATCTAGAACATTTCCATTTGATGAAATGGTGCAGCCATAAAAACCATGGAGCCCTTGGTTTGAATATTTCACACAGTGTAAACATCACAGAGCTTAAATGAAGAGCCGTAACAAACTGATAAAGAACATATATGTGATACTGTCAGTGTTAAGCAGTATTAAACACCCAATTTACACACATATTTATTGTTAATTAATATGTACCTATTCATGCATAAATAGACAGTTCATGTGTGTAAATAAGAAGGGGGTCCAGTAACAGGGAATGTACAGTATGTGTATGAACAGGACCGTGTGTGTACTGTATGTGTGCGTGAGAGACAGTCCGACCTCAATCATATGACTGCCCTCACCCATGTGACCCCATGTGACTTGTAGGAGAAGAGAATGAAAAGAGACCAGGCTGGATTGCAGAAGGGCATTAGGCCATGAAGTGTGCATAAACTAAAGGTGTATCCCTTCATGCTGCTGCAGGGTCACGTATGAGAAGTAAAGATAAACCTGTAAAGAGGTGCTTAAAGGCATGCAGAGCTGTGCTCATCACTGGGCCACAATATTAACTCCAGGTAACTCTAGGTAATCTAATAACACTTGTGGGTAAAGCAACAAGCTCCATTAAAACAGTGATTCAATTTTAAGATCAATTGTGAAGGCATGTTAAAGTCGTGTATCCAGTGTAATGAAATATGATTTTAAAAGAGGATAAATGTTTCTTATGCCTGAGTTGCTGCACCTTAACTGTTACCTGAGGCTCAAGTCCCTCATTAATCCTGAGAATCACAGTAAACTGAGACCAGAGAAGAAATTATTCCTTCAAGGCACAAGAGTGACATCTACTGGAAAAGGAGGAAAGTATCTTTTTAAAACAAGAACATGAAAATCAACAGTTACATAAACACCAGGCAACAGACTGAGATCAAACAGACACATGTCTTTAGCCTACAGCAAAATGTGGTTTTGGTTTTGTTTTCAGTCAGACTTTGCAGTTACGTGCCCAAATTAGAATTTATGGATTGATTACTAATCTAAAGTTTGCTTTCATCAAAAAGTTTGCTGTCATTGTATGCTGAAAGCAAACAATTAATTTCCCCAAGAGTCAGTGACAAATCTGCACACTTTTTGGCAGTAGTCAAGTGCAAGATGTATATCTAATATCAACCAATGATTTTTAATTTAGCAATACAATGGTTGGGAGGGTAACACCAATTTTTAAAAGGGTTCACTTACTGTGTGTTTAAAGGAAAAAATCAAAACAAATTTCAGTTACTGGCATTCAGACAATTTTGTGAGTCGCAGCCTCAGTTTTGTAGACCATATCTCTTATCACCTCTGAGCTAAAATAATGTCCCTGTCTTACATCTCATTTATGTCTGCTGCAGGTTTAAAAATGAAAAAAAGGACCTATGATTTTAACCTGGATTAATCTCGGTGCTGTGAACCTACTTGAAATCTGAAAAAACCTGAAAACAGGAACTAAAATGTGTCACTTTTTTTTCATTTCACAGATTCATTGGTAAACTATTACGTGAACTAATGATTAAACCTTTATTTTCGGTCCTGACTTCTGATTGGCTGTAGAGGTATAGAGGTGATATAGAGGGCAGTTAAATGCCTGATAAAGATACACCTGCGACCACCTGACTGACTGAATACTTTTACCATATAGGTAGAATTAGCCAATAGTTACCAATTTATCAAGCAATTTTTTGCCAGAAACACATATTTAACAAACATTTACATTCTTTTTACTCTTTCTTGGTATTAAGCAAGATGAGCATGTCATGATTTCCAGTTTGGAACAGTATAGAAGACACAGATATCAGATTAACTGATTTTATTTGATTCTATAGGCCTCAAACTACACAGAGAAGACACATAACATAACAACCTATTATCTATCTTTTTGGTAAAACAATTATTTAATTCAGGTCATCTAATGAACTTTTCTGAGTTTCATTATAACCCTGTCACCCCAAACAAATTTGCTGTTGTAAGTGTGACACCACGGTAGGAAAAATAGGTGTTTTTATCTATTCCATCAACCTGGAACCTGGATCTCTTCTTTCAGAGAGATATTGTACCATTACATACAGTATATGTAATCCATTGTTGGGGAAGGTTTAAATGTTTAAAATGTTCTAGTTTAAATTACTTTGTCTTCAAGATACATGGCTACAAACAAGAACGAGAGTTGTCTGTTTCAAACTGGCATCAATGCTATCCAACAAAATATTATTTACAAAAAATAAGGACTGACATTGATATTAATTGCTCTTTCTGTGGACTTGATGGTGAAACAACCCCACACTATTTGGAGCTGTCCTTATACTGTTGTTTTCTGGAAAGATTTCTCCAGTTATCTTTGTTGTCACATTATCACCTCATCACTTCATCACTTCAGCACACCTGCCTCAACAGTATTATATTTCTATTTATATATTATTTCTATTTACACTGTATTTTATATTTTTATATTTTATTTTAGTGTGTTATATTTTATTTCATATACTATATTCTATTCCTATTTTGAACTTTTGCACTAGTTTATTTTTATCTTTATTTTATATCTTATATCTTAAGATCTCCTTTTACTTGTGTGATTTTCTTTATACATATTTTTTTGAACATTATTGGAGGGAGCCTGAGATTTAAGAATGTCATTGCCAACAACTGCTTCCATCTAATTGTTGTGCACATGACAATAAAGATCTTGAATCTTGAATTTTGTCACATTTTAATTACTATATAAAGATGTGCTGTATGTTTTTTTATTTACAAAAACAGTATGATATCATACATTATTGCTGTTATCTTATTTCACATCTGCAAAAGTACATTTTATAACAGAAAACTTTTATTTAAAATGTTAATATGATTTAAATTGTATAAAATAACTAATAATCTTTTTTCTTTCTTTCATTATTTATTTACCCTTTAACCCCTGGCATAATTCTACTATTATTGTTTGGTTTTGGACTATTTTGGAATAAATTTTAGTCTATTATCTGACCTTTTTGTTATGATAACCTTTTTTTTATTTATTCATTTATTTCATTTTACTTTTATTATTATAAATCATAAGAAGAATTATTATTATAATGATAAATTATTATAAATATTATTATTATACATTTTAATATATTTTTTTTTAAGGCACGTGCTCGACCACGCCCCCTCGTGTACCCACGTGCTCCTCTGCCGCAGCAGCAGTCACATGACCCGAGTCTTCGGCTGGTTACTTCCTGTTCAACGGTTGTTTTTCCTGCGGGAGAAGAAAAGGGGTCCGCTCTGATCTCCGGCGACACAACGCAGCTGTAATCCAGATCCTGACAGTCGGGACTGGAGGGTAAAAACACTGGGGGACACAACCATCGACCTCTCCGTCACGTTAAACCGTGTTCACCTGTTATCTAAACTGCGGAGAGATGAATATCGGAGGGGCGGGTAGCTAGTTGACCGGATAAACGGACTACACCGCCCGCCCTTTCGATTTAGAAAATAAAACAAACGCAGCGTTTTATCTGCGAGAAGAAGAAGAAGAAGAAGAAGAAGAAGGAGGAGGAGGAGGAGGCCAGCTGCTGCTGTTTTCTCCCCGTGACTGACGTTAACATTAGCAGCAAGTAGTGGCTACTTGACGTTATCCCTCTTTTCCCAAACAACCAGCCATCGATATGTCAAAATACACAAGCTTCCCAGAGCCAATGGACGACCAAAACCCCTTCCAGGTGGGTGAAATCAAATATGAAGCTAATGTTAGCCGGTGGTCAGTGCAGTGTGTTTGGTGAAGTCATTGATGTTGGCTCTGTCTAATAGCAGGCGTGTTGTTGCTCATGTGACGTGTGTGGGCCTCCCTAATCTTTGCCCACTTGTAGCTCTTATTAACAATGAATACATTAATAAAAAAAAGCCACCCTCTTTAGTTAAATGAGGATTATTGATGATGATATTTTTATTAATGTGCTGATTAAATAACCCTTTGTTTTGTCTTCTAGGACCCTGCAGTGACTCAACACAGCAGCAACACAGGATATGCCACACTGGACCTTTACAACCCATTTGATAACACGACTGGGGTGAGCAATATTTCTTTATCTGTGAGATAATAGGGGGGTAATTGTTGATAATGTGCTGTATAAGATAATGTAAAACACAGCAGTGTCATTAAGTGTTGTGCCTCTGGTTTGGCTTGCCATGTTTTCTTTTGTCTTTTGGGCCATATTTGCTCCTATTAAGATAAGATAAGGTAATACTTTATTCATCCAGAGGGAAATTGTTGTGCAGCAGTTGCAATACAAAGTAGGAAATAGTGCAAATATAAACAAAACAAAGTATAAAGATTATCAATAAGGTGCAAAACCAAATGTATATGATGTCAGAAATGGTATCATAAAATAGTGCAAATCCAAAATATATGCAATGCAAGGAATAAAGGAATAAACAGCTTACAGTAAGGACCATAAATAAAACAACTATCCATACTAACCATCCATTCACCCCACTATCTGTGTCTTTTGTACAGTTTTCATAGTCTGAATAGCACCTGGCTTGGTTTGCTGTATGATAATTTGACTTAATGCAATTTAATTTAGAATTATGCAACATGTAGGGTCCTATGAAATCCATTTAAATTTTTTCCAAAATTTGTTTTATGTTTTCATTTTTCTGAATTCTGTGTTATATGATTTAAGCACATTTTGTCATCATATCATCAATCATACACTACACTGTATATATATATATGTATATATGTATAAGAATGTCTGCAAGATACGGGAGGTTATCTGTTGTAAAAAATAATAAATAAACACATGCTTTAAAAGTGAGTTAAAACAAAGTGTTTCTTTTTATTTGAAATAGAAATAAACTAGAGATTGGTCTGTTTAGTTGTTTTTTCAGGTAAAGCAACTGACTGCTTTTAACTTTGTAAGTCACTACAGAGTCTGATATTCAGACTGAATTGGCATTTTGTTTCACTTTGTTCATTTGTTCTGTTTGAATCGGTGAACGAATCACACATGATGGTGGCAATTCAGTTGTCTGGAACCAGGCTAGAAAAACCTCTACTGTACAAGACCTTAAGATTAGGTAATAAAACTGCACCCGAAACTGCTGATCTTGTGCTTTAGTGGTGCAAAAGGCACTCCAGCCTTGTGTATGAGAGCTGGATTGCACACGGAAGTGCTTCATTATACACTCTTTGTGTCTTAAAGTAAAAAACAAGAACTAAGACCAATTGCCATGAAAGCAGAAAACTGTCGCAAAAGAGCTGAAATATCCACATTGCTATGTGATTATACACGTCAAGTTGCATGTCACAGAGTTTTTTTGTTGCTTGGAAACATATGGTCCGTGTCATTGGTGTTTTGTTGCTAGGAAACAGCTTTGGTCCATGTGCACTTCCTGTAAGCTGTTGATATTAGCAAATACTGCAGCAACAGGAACTAAAAATGGACTTGTTTAGGATGTTTGTAACTGAACTAGTCTTTGTAGATCTCTCAAGCCTCGTGCCCACTCCCACAGTTATTTATAGAGAATTGTGATAACCTCGTTTTGACACAATGCAGACTCACTCAGGTCTTGGTCTGGTCCTGGCACTGTCCTTTAATAGTTATGGACAATGATTTTCACAGTGTGGGCCATAACAGCCAAATGACTGATGATATATGAGTTGGGAAAAGTTATGATCTGATGTGCTTTATTCTTTTTTTCCCCCAGATTATTGTGGTCTGTGATATGGGATAAAATACGAAAGCTTTTTCCTTATGTTAGAATACAATTTGGCTTCTACAATGAAGTTAACACACATATCTATAAATGTTATTACATGGAAGTTTGTTAAGACTCCAGAATGTCTAAAAAAGCTGGAAGGTTGTTTAATTTAAATGTGTTTAAGTTTTCTAACTTTGATGGATTATTACATTTTTATATGTTCTGATTTCTCCAATATTATACAGGACATGATTTTTTTTTGTGATTTATACATTTAGTTGTAGACATGAAGGTCTAAAAATCTGATTGTAAAAAGTATTCAAACTGTTTTTCTTTATTTTTTTGGCTTTTTGTTGTGTTGTTAGAAATGTATACACAGTATTCTGGATCTGGTTTGTAAGCCTATGCGGTCGGGGCATAGTGGTATACACAACAATAAAAACGTACTAAATGCCAGTAACATCCATCTTTTTGGCTTTAACCTTCTCACTTCCACATTATTGTAGCTGCAGTGTAATTCTTTTTACGTGAAGGGAACTAGTTTCAGTTTGAAAGGGTGCATACATCTTTTGTCAAACTGAAGTATGATGTCTGTTTTTTTTTGCTAAATATGTTCCAGCCTCCACCACCGTATGAAGCCACCTCTCCCTCTGCTCCATCTGTGCCTGCACAGACCCCACCCAGCAGGACGACGCCCACTGAGCCTCGCAACTATGGCTCCTATAACTCCCAGGTACACATGCTGCGATGTAAAGACACCTGTAGCCGCACTTGTCACTTTACACCAAGGTTCACCGCTTGATCCGAATATCAGCAGTTGGATGCACAGAAATGGGACTGTACTTAGGCTGTTATGGGATCTTAAAAGTTAGAAATGTGCGCAGAGTCACAAAGTCTGTCCTTCAGTGTCATGGAAAGTGTTTTTATAGATATTAGAATGAATCAACCCACTCAGTTTCACAGTGCATAGCTCGGTGCTGAAATCCCCGAGATCACCAACAGGACAGCACTCTATTTGAATGATTTATTAATGAAAAAAATGTTATGGGCAGACCTCACTGAATAACTCCCTCAAACCAAAACCATACCTAAACTTAACCATTGTTAACTAATAATTACACTTGATAGAAAGCTGTTTATATTTGAACACTTGAAACATCACCTACTTGTCAGTGCTGATACATAAATTCACATACGTACCTTCTCCTCTGTGAATCTCTTATGACACAAGGTCTTTTACATAATCCTTTTCATTATTTATGACACAACTTTGAAACTTGACATGCAGTCCTGATGCATCATTTACCTTGTGTCCCACTGTGTTAGACTGCAGTGAACGCCACCACAGCAGAGCTCCTGAGGAAGCAGGAGGAGCTGGAGAAGAAAGCCCGGGAGCTGGAGAGGAGAGAGAGGGAGCTGGAGTCACACAGCCTGGGACCTGGAGCCTGTAAGACGGGGAGGAGAAGAGGGGGGAGGTTGGATGTAGGCCATGGGCTTAAACATGACAAAAATGATGTGAATAAATACCTAATATACCTGAATGTATTATTGATTTAAAAAGAAGTCAGTGTTGGTGACATTTTCCCACTGTTCTCTTCATCAGCCCGTCAGAATAACTGGCCCCCGCTACCTTCCTTTTGCCCCGTGGGCCCCTGCTTCTACCAGGACATCAATGTGGAGATCACTCAGCGCTTCCAGCGCACCGTCACCATCATGTACTACTTCTGGATGTGTGAGTTCCTGTAACTCTTACTATGTGCTGTTGTGTGAATTCCCAGCGTCGCCGTTCCAACATCAGTGTCAGAATATAACATAATTAATAAAGGGTTTTGGGTGGTGTGGTGGCAGAGGGCGATGGTACTATAGATGTGATTGGAGTGAAACTACACTCACTCTAAAATCTCCACCTGTTAACACTTTAAGTGGAAGCTGACTCATGCCTGTGTGACTTCTACTGTCCTGTCTGGAGAACGAGCTTGACTGTTTGCACAAAGACTCTGACACTTTACTGCTAGATGGAGGACTTTGGCAGGAACCAACTGAAATCTGTTGAAGGTTCAGCTGCATTTGCCCGGGGCATCTACACAAGAGCCTGTTCAAAATTAACCTTGATATGGATTTTGAAAATGACAAAGAAGGACAGAAAGAGGAAGAGAAAGTGATAAGAGAGAGAGGACGAGCATAAAACCTTCAAACAAAAATCAAAACTGTATGATGGACTGGTTACTTTTCATACTTATGAGCTAATTAGAAAATTACTGCAGAACAGCCTATACAGTAATATCCTATAAAGTTATATAATTATTATCCTGCTTTTTTTGCTGAATCATTGCAGATAGTAGCAAATGTTCCAATACCTGGCACCAGTCCTAGACCCGGGGCATCTGGAACCTCTGGCCTGTAAAACTATAGAATGTACTAAATCATGCAATATACAGTATATTTTACAGCTATTGTCATGCTACCTGTCAACATTGTGTGCTCTGCTTTATGCTTTAATTCCTTCCTTCCTTCCTTCCTTATTAATGTTTTTGGATAAATCAGTTGTTATTCTTTTACTTTTGTCTTAACTCCCAATATAGTTATCATTTAATTTTAATATATCGGCTACACATAATGCGAAATCAAACACTATTATCATGGTAGTGTTTCATTAGAAACAAATATGTCTTTATATAAAATACTTTCTAAATGATTTGAAACTGCTTTCCTTTTCATATAAATGTAAACATATCGATTTTATTAAGGAGATCAAAACAAAAACCAACACGAGATCAAAAAATGATGGAACCATGGTGTAGAACTATTTAAAACTGTCGAAAAGCAGGTTATAAAATGGGTTTTTAGAAATTCTTCAAACTGATGATAATTCTTGTAGCTAAAGTTCCTCCTAAAACAAAACCTCTTGAGCCTGGACCTAGGGACAACCAACAGAGCCAACTCTAAATCTAGCAGTGAGCAAAGGAAAGTAATAAATGGCATCATATTGCATCAGCCAAAGTCCTGACAAGTTGGCTTTTTCTTTAGAGCGGGGAAGGGTGGGCTGGATTTGTATTCTAGTCCCTAAAGTGATCTAGTCTAATCCCTAAACTCAGACTGCAGTGCTGTTCAGTCACTCCCATTCATCCTTCTGTACTCTGTGTTTTTATTCTATTCTATTAATGTCCAGTCTGCACTTGCACGCTGCTCTTCAACCTGATTTCCTCCCTGGCCATGTTCTGCGTGGACCCCTCTGGTGGTGTTGGCCTGGGCCTCGCCATCCTCTGGGCCCTCCTCTTCACCCCCTGCTCCTTCGTCTGTTGGTACCGACCTGTGTACAAAGCCTTCAGGTGTGTTGGGCGTGTTGGGCTAAATTTGTATCTTTTATCCTTCACTTGACATTTAAAGTTTTTCCTCTTTTGGTTTTGGGACAAACCAGTAAGTCTCTCTGAAAGTCCCATTCTTCAGGGTTCACCTCAGACCTGCACAGCCTTTGGTTCACTTCCTTAAACCAGTAGAAGTCTTAAAACAAGTAGAAAAGTGGAGATGGCAGAGAATCAATGACCTAGAATAGTTATGGAGTACTAATGGTGACCCCTGATGTGTGTTATTCACTTGATAAATAGCTGATAGGAGCCAGTAACTCTGCACTGTGTTTTAATAGGAACTAAATCTGAGAGAGAAAGCTAGTGGAAAGTGGAACTGAGAACACCAGCACAAGAAGCATGTAAAGGGAAGCAAACAATCTGAGAGCAAACACTTTATAAAACAAGACAGCTGATTTTGTGACTTGCTTTTAACTTTGTCGTGTCCACTTTTCATTTATCATTATCGTAATAATATTTTTCTCTTTTCTCTAGGAGTGACAGCTCCTTCAACTTCTTTGTCTTCTTCTTCGTTTTCTTTGCCCAAGTGGTCACCTACGTCATCATGACTATTGGTATCCCCGGATGGGGTTTCAGGTAATAAACAAACCATCTCTGTGTTAGAAGGGTGCATGAATCTTTGCAGTTCATGTTTTCTGCATTTTCGATGGCAGACATTTGGCTTGTCATTGCAGGAAAAGGTTTAACTAATAATATTAACGATTGCTCTGTTCTATTTACGTGTCCCTTGAAAATCGCATACCTAATTACAGTACATTTGCTCAATGACTGTACTTAAGTACAAATTCGAGGTACTAAATCTCAGAGGCAAATATTGTACTTTTTACTCCACTACATTTGTCTGACAGCTTTAGTTACTTTTTCATACCCTTCCTGTCCAGTGAAACCATGCATCTCCAAATGTGGTGATTTTGATTTAGAATTTTTGATAAACTTGTTCTTTTTCTGATAAACTGAACGATTAAATGTTCATTTATGGGTGGAGTAAAATCTCCTCCTTCTTAAGCTAAATAAACAATTTAAACCTCCCTTGGATTAGGAGGAAAATGCATTGTCACAAAGCTGAAAACAGGCTGTTTTTCTGAGCTCATGAAACTTTTTAGAGATTTGTGGTTTTCACAGGACAGCGACGCTACAAACATATGATGATCTTTTAGACCATGATGCATTGCTGTAGATCAAACTACCCCACAGAATATAAAGTAGTTAAAATGAGCTCAACCTTAAACATCTACAGCAGTAAAATGCAACATACATATTAACATATTAATGCAGCAGTAATATTAATCCAAAAACAACATATATATAATAGTAAAACACTGACAGGGAGCATTTTACTGCAGAATGAGTAGTTTTATTTTTGATACTTTAAGTAAATTTTGCTGATAATACTTTGACTTGCTTACTTTTTTCAGAAAGGCAGTGGAACTTTTTCTTTCATCAGACAGTTAATTCTGTTAACTAAGTGTCCAGTGTGTTTATTTGAGCACAGTGCTGACAGAACAAAGATAATGAGTGCATAATTAATACCAGGTGTAAATGCCATTGTCTGGATAACATATTCACGCGCAGATTGCTTTTGTAAATCCAGGTGCAAATGAGGATATTAATTGACTTTTTTTCCCCCTCTTTTTTTTATTTCTCTTTTCCTCAGCGGGTGGATCGTGAGCCTGGCTGCTCTGAAGACCAGCGTCCCCGTCGGTACGATCATGATGATGAATGCCGTCCTCTTCACTGCTCAAACCGCCATGGGGGTTGTCATGCTGAAGAAGGTGAAAACGGAATAAATTTGTTTACATGCAGGGAAAATTCACAAGTAGTGACTAAAATTAAGGTGGTATCTTTGACAAGGTGTCAGTCACACAATCCCTGCATGGCCCAATTAACAGGATATCCAGAGAGGTACTGTAAAAACAGAAATTCCTCAGAGCATAAACACAAGTAAATGGGACGAAGTGTGAGCCTTGTATTGTGTCACTGAGTGCGTTCACATGCTCGTTAGTACCCTGGTTTTATTCATGTCCCTATAAACATGATCACAACAGTATCCAGATCTCTGATCATCTGGCAGCAAGTGTGTCTTAAATCCTGAACATATTAGCTGCTCATTCTGAGGATAAAGTTTGGTTTCTGGATGTTTAAACTGTGCTGCATGGACAACTCTGCAGGATTTAGCTTCTTCATCTGATCAAAGTCAGACTTTTCTTTTATTTCAGCGTGTTGATCGTCATGATCATATTTTAAATTTTTACCAGATAACTACTATGTAACTTGAGTTGATAACGCACCTTCGCACAAGACACAGAGTGATGAGAAACCTGGATATGGTGTTTACATGCCAAAGTATCCTGGATTCTACCGGAGTACTCCGGCTAGCATATTCAGGTTCATTACAACCGGCATGAATTACGCAATTAAGTGCATCCCATGTCAATATGTGACGTAAATTTTACATGTACTTCTCATAGTGCAGCAGTAGAGAGGAACTGACAGGGAGGAACCTTTTGAGAGAACACTGTGTTTTAGTCTGGCAGATTGATTGTAACACTGGTTAAGCCTGAGGTGAAGCTAAGCCTGTAGAAGCAGAGCAGGGATCCCTGGCACACCTCCCGCGGTGCATGGAGAGGGGAAAAAGTCTGAAAAGGTCAAAAACTCCAGCAACACTTGTAGTAAGAAGAACTTCATTGGGAGACCGAAGTGTTTCAGCTTGTGGCGTTCATCAGGGTCATCACACACATTACAAATAACTTTTAAATAGGGTACTGTAGGTATGAAGTGGGAAAAAAAGTTTGAAAAGGTAAAAAAAATCTACAAGGCAACCAATCATATACATCCACACACATATCAGCCAATGGGGCACCTACACATTGATGTGCTGGGTATGTGGTCAGGTGATCAATCATATTCCCAAACTGGCAGAGAGGCATGGGCAGTGGTCTTAATCCAAAATGTGAAACTGAATCTGAAAGGTAACCTGACCTGGACCAGGCTAATCTGGAGGAATACGTTTCCATGGTAACTTAGTTCAGACCTATTTAAACTTCCTTCATGAAACAGAATATCCTAAAAAATAAGCCTGACTTACTGATGTAAAACTGATTTAACTTTATGAAACACCCCTCTGGTTTCTGAGGTTAGAATATATGATAACTGGGATACAAGTGTGCATGTTAACATTTTTAAGTCCCTGCTTATTTCTGGAAAATCTAGGAGAAAATGGGTTTAATAAATGTAGTATTTAAAATGCAGCAAATCCCACAAAAAAGCAGAAAAATAATCCTAATTGTTCGTCCTTGTAACGTACTCATTTAAATCCAATCAATAAGTGAAGGACTAGTAGGTCTAAGTCAAATAATACTTGAATATTAATGTGCACCGTGCTTGTAAGTGCTTTCAGTAAGGCTAAAAATGAATGGTAGACAATTAGGAGATACTATGACATGATCTAGTAGGTCACATTTCCTGAAACAAGTCAAAGGAAGAGAGCGAAATCAAAATTGTCATTTGCACTTTCTACCTCGTCTGTGCAAACATTCGTATTTGTCAGGTGGTCCACCTACCATGAAGCAGTCAGTAGATAACAAACCGCCCGAAGAATAGCCACCATATCAGGTTCTGCGTATCATTTTCACCCTCACAATGTGCATGATATGATGATGAACTGCTGCGTGTATCTGGTGTCAGCGCGCTCTGCTCGTCCCCTCTTCAGGTCCACAGTCTGTACCGGCAGACCGATGCCAGCTTCCAGAAGGCCCAGGCCGAGTTCGCCACCGGAGTCATGGCCAATCAGGCCGTGCGCCAGGCCGCCACCAACGCCGCCACCAACGCTGCCCAGGGGGCCTTCACTGCACCTCGATAGAGAGGGACAAGAGGGGTTGGGAGGGTAAGAAGCGGAAGAGGAGGAGGGCCCTTTCAGCTTGATAGAGGATCAGTTTGGTATTTATTTCCCTACAGGTGATTAGAATTTGATGGGGGGGTTGAAACTGAGTCTATATAATTACCCCTGGGCAACTGAACTTCAGGGCACGTGCATGAGACAGAGGTGGGGTTGTCTAATTTCTAAAGGTGTACAGGACAAGTTAGCTACTCTGCCAAACCAGAATCAACAAATCATAAGCGTTGATTGAAGAAACAGAAACACGGTGTGAGATGTGAAAAACAAAAAGATGCTGAAGCTGTATGAAATTTAGTTGTACCAAGTGTCAGTGAATGCAGGGAAACTGTTTTTCTGTGTGCCAAGCGGGACAGCTCCAGCCTGGACGTGTCCCCGTTTTAAATGACTCGGATGTACATTGTGTTTATGAGGGGCCACGTTTGAGACAAAGAGTTGAACACTGAAATGTTGCCATTCTAACATTTGATCCATAACTGAGTGGCTCAACTTTGGCTATTTTGTTTTGTTGCTTAAGTGTAAACTAACAAGTTGTTTTTGTTATTATTTCAAATGAGAATGCCTATTTACCTTATTATTGCCAAAACCTCTCATACTGTAAAGATTATGAACATGTGTTGTTTTGGTTACGATGTATCTGTCACTGTTCTGTTGGTGTTGCTTGTGGTTCTTACGATTATTACAGGTCACTGTCTTGGTTTTAATAAAAATATCATGTCATGCTTACACAGACTACTGTAGTTAATATTGCCTTATCTTATTGACAAGAAATAACAGGATACTTCCTGATATGAGATGAATTCTTGTGTATTTTAATATTGTGTTTATGTTTTAATCGAGCTCAAACCTCCTGCTTTAATCAAGTTCTTTCATTTTAACTGACATTTTATTGGAACTGATCGTTGCTAGGAAACCGCTTGGGTGGAGTTCTGCACTGAAACTAAAGATACCCTTAAAATCCAGGCAGATGATTCAATACATTTGAAGCATATTTGTGTTTTTAGAAAGAGGATCATTTTTTTATTCTCTGGCGACACCCACCATACTTGAAGGAAACTGCATCCTGACAACTTGTTGCTTTTTTGAGCTTCTTCTTTCTTTTTGCAACTTGATTTTTGCAGCATTGACCGAGGCAAGTCTGATCGTGATTTCTCAGGTTAATATAAATATATTTTCTTATAAATCTGACCACCAATTAAAGAATCTGTCCTTTATAAACTTTATTTATAAAAATAACAAAGTGCGGAGTGTGTTGTCTGCTCATTAATGATGTTGATGTGCCATCTTTAGCCGGTTTTCTGGGCACCAAACCCTCCGCGACTTCCCTGATCCGCTGGACGACCGTCTGAGACTTTTATGGGCTGCCACACCGACGTCAGGCGCTGCGCTTCACCGTGAAGATGGCGGAGGCTGCGGAGACACCACAACACCGGTTTTTCTGTCACTGCTGTAAATGTGAAACAAACCCCAAACTCCCGGTGAGTCACTTTGGAGAGTGTTTTTTTTTTTTAAATTTTTTTATTCGCACACGTGCTGTTTCTGGGAATCATCCACGCTCACACGGAGGGAGGGATTCAGACTTTTTGAAACTCTTTCTGTTTTTAAACAAAATGAACTGATTGATTTTTAACTGTGTGCTCTAAAATGATAAATACTGGGATCACTAAAGCGCACACGTGACAGCCTGTTGGTGGGTGTTTTTTGTGCGTACAGCATGAACCAAGATCTTACATTAGAGAGAGAGAGAGGGAGTCAAATCTGGCGATTCACGTTGCCATATTTAGAAGCACCACTGTTGGCGACTTTGTGTCCAGTTGTCTACTGTCAACTGCGTGTGAGAGACGTAAGGGGGGGTGGCTGGCTTTTCACCACATGCACCAGGGCTTCCTAAACTGTTGCATGCCACAGAGCCGCAAATAAGTGCCTTTAACCCCTGTAGCCAAATTTATTTTGTCCCCCTTTTTGTCTCAGTGAAGCCTAACTGAAGGACATAACTGTTTTAACTCTTACTGATATTTGCTGGAGATTAATTTCTCCTGGTGGTTCAGTTCGGAGCTGCGCTGTGAGAGGCCGCTGTGAGAGCGCATTTGTTACGCAGCTGACACTTTTTATGGCACGATTACGCACCGATATTGTTATGATGGAGCCAAAGCGCACGTGTGTTTGCGTGTGAGAAAGAGATATACAGAGAGAATGGATTAATCGGGACCATATGGCCAAAAATATGTGGACATCCCTGTGCAGATACATTTGGTTGCTATTTTATATCTTATAGTAAGATTATTTTTCTTTAATGGACATAGAGACAGACAGGAAACATGGGGAGAGGGTAAAACATATGACATGTGACAGGGCCCCAGCAGGAATCAAACCAGGGACATTGCAATAACAATGCACCTAACCACTTAGCCACAGGGATGCCCCACTTTTGTGTACTTTTGGTCATGGGGCTGTTTTGTGTGTCCTTTACTTGTAATTAAGGTGAATTCTTCAGCAGCATACTGTAATATTTTAGACAATAGTGTGCTTTGTGGCAACAGTTTGAGAAGAGCCCTTTTTTCTTTCAACATGACAGTGACCTGGTGGCGTCCTGGTGGCCTAGTGGTTAAGATGCACACCATAGCACAGCAAGTTTGAGCCTTTGTTGCGTGTCATACCCCTCTCTAACTCCACACCTTTCCTGTCTGCATCTACACCGTCACTAATAAAAAATGCAAAAAAATCTTGACTCCGTCCACAAAGCCAGATCTATATGGAAATTATTTTCCGGCTGGCCTGCACAGAGCCCTGACCTCAGCCCCATCCCACAGGGATGAACTGGAACATCGACTGTGGGCCAGGCCTTAGTGGCGACCTCGCTAATCCTCTTGTGACTGAAGGAGAACAAATCTCTGCAGCCAGGTCCCAAAATCTTATAAAAAAAAAGTCTTCCTAGAAGAATCAAGGCTGTTATGGCAGCAGATAAATCCCCGTACTTTTGGAATAAGATGAGAAATTGGAGTGTCCACATACTTTTGGCCAGGTAATATAAATGTTTTCTCTATTCAAGGATTTCGTCTGCCCCAGATGTGACTCTGGCTTCATTGAGGAGGTGGCAGAAGACTCCAGGTACAGCTCAGTTTTGGTGTTTAAATTTACTGTTCTTTACTTTACTAACTTTAAGTTAAAGAGTCGAGTCTGAAAAGTTGCAGGCTCTTAAGAGTTGTGTTTTCAATTTTACACCACTGATATTAAAACTTTTATTTTGCTGTCTAGTCTCCTGCAGGACAGCACGTCAGTGGCCAGTGAGGATTCAAACTCGTTGTTCTCAGAGGTATGTCCTTGCAAATGGCATTTTAATAAGAACACTCCTCTCTCTCTCTCTGAGGCTTTGTTTGACACATTGCTTCTCTGGTCTCCCTCCAAGTTATGGCAGCTGCTGTTTATGGAGCGCTCTGCTCTGCTGTCGCATCCGCCCTCCTCAGAGTCCGACCCAGGCGACAACGAGCAGGTATCTGCAGGTCAGAGCCGTCCTCCAGCGTCGCCAGGCACTGCTGAACCCAGAGAACCGGAGTCTCCCTCCCACCCTGAACAAGAGAGGTCGTCCAGGCCTGAACAAAGGCCTGCAGTGGAAGGGTGTGTGGACATGGTACACAGAAACATCATTAGTGTTTGCTGAACTCTGACAGAGTAAAAATACTTTAGGATGCCAGTTTTTTAGATATTTCTCTCTATTTATATCTTGTGATATTTCCTTATACTGATATACATATAGAACCAACAACCACAAAAATACATAAAGGTTTATTAAGTTTATAAACGTGTGTTTGCACATAAATTCATTCATAATTTTGTTGTACACAAGTATTTTTTTAAATTATTGAGTGCCTATTTAATATTTACGAGGTATAATAATAGTATTACTGGATAACAAGACAAGGAAGATGGGTAAAAATGGGGATTTCATAACTGAGTTATGCTATCATTTATTTTAAAATGATGATATACAAAACACTAGGCTCAGCCTGATCCCTGTGTAATAATTTGACATGAACTCAAAATTATTCTTCTTCATCTTGCTTAAAAGAGCAGTCGTGGGAATCTTCCTCTTTTGTCTCAGTATCAGACTTACTGTGTATACGCTGTGCTGTATAACATATCAACTCATCATTTTGACTGAAGAGAACAGCTGCATGCATCAGTGGATTTACTAACTCCAAGTAAAATCATAAAGGCATGGCATGACTTCAGTCTGTACAGTATGAGTATGTGTTTTGAAAGCATGTCTGAATCAGACATTTTTGCTGTGTGTTTTTGTCCTTTCAAGGATCGTGCAGCAGTTCTTGGCCGGCCTGTTTGCCAACAACGGAAACCCCGGTGCTGCACCAGCTGCACTGTAAACGCTTTTTAATTTTCGATTCGCGTCATTTACTTTTGATTTCATCTCACTGTGTGTGTGACAACCTCCCTCTCTCTCCCTCTCTCTCTCTCGCTCTCTCTGTTCTGCTCTCTTTCTGTTTGTCTCTCAGATCCAGCATGCTGCAGTTGTACGCAAACCCTGGAGATTATGCGTGGGGTCAGGGAGGCCTGGACGCGGTCATCACAGAGGTCAGTGATATCAAAGTTGGTGATTTCTAAGCATTGGGTCTCATTATTAGTTGTAGCGTGGTTTCCCTCTCTCTCAACCTTGAAACACAAACTAAAAAAATACTTTCATATCTCCTGTTCCAGCCTCGACACCCACATCTTTCTTTGTCTACACAAATATGACTTTACTGCCTCTGTTTCCCTCTCTGCCCCTCATATCTCCTCCTGTACACCCTCCACCTTCACCTAGTTGTTAGGACAGTTGGAGAACACGGGTCCACCCCCTGCAGAAAAGGAGATGATCTCATCCCTGCCAACAGTTTGCATCTCTCAAGAACAGACAGGTAGCGACCCCAGCATGGCACACTGCACAGCTGATCACATGATCAGTCCAATACGTCTCATATTAGGAGATTGGTTTGAAAAGTTGAGTTGTTGAGTTTCCACTTTACAATAAGGCATACTTACACAATAGTGTAATCTTTCCATCCCTCCTTACATCCTCCCTTTCCTCCTCCTAGTTGAGTTGACCTCTTTTCCCCTCCTCTTTTTTTTCCTTCCCTTCTCCTATCTTCCTTCCATTCTTCCTCCCATCTTTCCTTTCCTCCTCTGATCTCTCCTTCCCTTCTTTTATCTCTCCTATCCCTCTTCCGTCTCTCCTTCCCTTCTCCTGTCTTTTACTTTCCCCATCCCATCTTTCCTTTCTCCTCCTATTTCTCTGTACTTCCTCTTAACTGTCCTTTCCTCCTCCCGTCTTTCTTTTCCTCTTCCTATTTCTCCTTACTTCCTTTTATCTTTTCTTTCCTCCTCATATCTTTCCTTTCCTCTTACTACTCTTCCTTGCCTCCTCCTAGCTTTCCTTGCATCCCTTTTTCTGTCCTTTCCTCCTCCTATCTTCCCTTTCCTTTTCCTATCTTGACTTACCTCCTCCTGTGTTTTGTGTCCTCCTTAACTTTCTCCTTTGTTTCATTCCCTCCTCACATCTTTCCTTCCTCCTATCTCTCATCCCTCCTCTTAACTTTCCTTCCTACCTTTCACCTTTCCTTTCCTCTTGTTATCTCTCCTTCCCTCATACTACCTTTCCTTCCATCCTCTTATCTTTTCCTCAGGTCTTTCTTTTCTTCCTCCTATTTTACCTTCCCTCCTCCAGTATTTCCTTTCCTCCTCCTTGTTGTAAAGAGGAAACCACTTAGTCATGAACGCCACATGAGTATTATGAGTATTAATAAGCCATTAATAAATGTTTTTTGGCCTGGAGGCAGACTACTTGTAAACAGTGGTGGCTCACACAGTTCAGGAAGCTGTTGTTCCTGATTGATAAAGAGCTGTGAAAAGATAAGGTAGCTATGTTAGCTATCAGTGAAAGGTATCGCTCACAGCCTGGCAACCCCCAAAATAGTTTTATTCATGCATTATAATGACTTATTAAAATGACTTATTGACCATTTATAAAATCTGAGGCAAAAGCTTTTAGAAATATGACTCATTGTAAAGTGGTGTGAAAGCTGCTAAATCCTTATTCACACGTCATTAAACTGGTTTTAGCTTCATGAAATGACAGAAGACTACATTACAAATGTATCACTGTGTTACACCGTAATGGCCTCTATAGACCTGTCTTGCACATTTGAGGTGTAATGAATCATTAAAAACTTTATGAGTGGGTTTTCTGTATCCACTTCTCTCTCCGTGTCTCTTTCTCTCTCACACACTCGTTCCTTCTGTTTCTGTTTTTCTTGTTTTTCTCTCCCAGACTGCAGACTGGAGTGTCCAGTTTGCAGGGAGGAGTATTCATTAGGGGAATCTGTCAGGAAGCTACCCTGCCTCCATTACTTCCACAGTGAATGTATAGTGCCTTGGCTGGAGCTGGTAAGGACGAGGGGTGGATGTGGTCAGTGGGCTGAAGGGTTTGAAGGTCTGTTAGATTTGTCATGAAGGTTTTCACAGCGTGTCACACACCCTGAACTGAGGGTTGTGACGACAACACAGAAACCTTTCTGTTGCTTTGCCGTTACACCACACATGACTTTTCCCCTGCAGATTGATACGTTTTTTTTTCTCCCCTTCTCACAGCATGATACCTGCCCAGTGTGCCGGAAAAGCCTTGACGGTGTCGACAACAGCCTCCCGCCCACATCAGAGCCCCCAGAAGCCCGCTCGATCAGGACAGAGCAACAGGAGAGGCAGGCGATCTGAGAAACAGGGCCGAGAAACTCTACCTCCTTCACTGTTTTCAAGAGCATCTCATCTCAGAGCTACTTTTAAAATAAAATACATTACATGCATCACAGTCATAAATTTGCAGCTTCACGTCTCACTTGATTCACGCGTCTCTGCTAAGGACCTTCATGTCTTCTACTCCAACATCTTCACTATTTTTAAGCAACACTACACACCAAAAAAAGGACCCAGCAGTTTGCTGACAAGATGTGGAGGTGTCCTTCTCGCTACACTGCCCTCTGAGGTGGATTTCTGAGTGACTGACTTTGATGTCATGAACTAATCGCCACTGAGCTGCCAGTGGTTGTCAAAATGACAGGATTTCACAGAGTTATGAAGTAACGCTTTTGCATTAAGACAGTTTCTTAATGCAGTATATTTTGTGGACCTTTTTCCACCCAGGCTGATTCAGCGACAATCTCCTCTCTATTTAAAGCTGTTATTAAAGCCTAACCCTGTGATCCTCACCCTCTGCACCTTCTTTCATCTCCCAGGCAGATACTGAATATTCACAGCCACTTTTGATTGGTCTACCAGCCAGTCTGTTTAATAATCAGTCGGGTTAACATGGCAGTTTGGTTCCACTGACTTGTGTGCATATTTGAGGCTTTTCTGTGTGCCTTTTGCATTTTGTGGTCAGCACTGTTGTAACTGCTTAATAGATTATTCATTTTTTGTCTCAATAGAATAGAATACAATAGGAAAGTTTACCTGAGTATGGCAGTATAAGTAATAGTAATAGAATACAGTAGAATATAGCCTAATCCAATAAAATATAATCTCTTAAAATACAATTGAGCAGTACATCATAGCATCGACAGGAATACGAGTACACAGAATGTAGCCTATGCAGTAGAATATAATTGTTGGGTATGGAGCAGAACACAGCGTCACATAATAAAGTGCCAAAACAAGTCAGTTAAATGAACAGTCGATGTCAGAAAATTAATCGTCACCAATTGTGATAATCGATTAACAATCAAAGCCATTTATTAAGCACAAATGGCAAACATTTGTTGTTTCCAGCTTCTCAAATGTGAGGATTTGCTGCTGTTCTCTGATTTCTATTTGGGGTTTTGGACTGTTTGTCAGACAAAACAAACAAGTTGAAGACATGATGTCACCTTAGTAACTTGTGATGGGCATTTTTTTTATATTTTCTGAAATTTTATGGACTAATCAATTAATCTGAAATAATCAATAATGAAAATAGGCAGTTGCAGCCCTAAGAGAATAGAATAGGTGGCTACTCTAATACAGCACAACCTACAGTAGCACTTATTCTACAGAAGCCAAATGCAACAACAAAGAATAAGAATAGAATACAATATAGCACTGCAACTATAGATTATTTTCATTATCGATTAGTTTGATTCATCAATTAATCAATTACTTTAGAAATTGGCAAAAATAATAGTGAAAAATGCCCATCATTATTTATCAAATCCCCAAGTTAACACCTTCACATTTTTAACCTTTAGTCCAAAACCCAAAAATATTTAATTTACAATCATAAAAATCAGAGTAAAGTAACAGATCCTCACATTTGAAAAGCTGGAACCAGAAATGTCATTTTTTGCTGAACAAATTATTGATTAATCAGTCATAAAAAATGTTCGTGATTAATTTAATGTCAATGAACATCATCATCAACAGAATTGATCAGAATCAGCTTTATTGGCCAAGTGTGTGTACACATACAAGGAATTTGACTCAATGTACTTACACATGAATAGACACAACAGCTCAGAACAAGGACAACAAAGCTGAACAAATAAAGGTAAAGAGGATTATTATGTACAGAAGTATGTCAAAAAATAGGTGTATACATCAATATAAATATATATAAAAAACACCAATGACCAACAACATAAATAAAATGTCTATAATACAATACAAATAGTGCAAAGAAAAATAAATAACAGAACAGAAGAACTGACATCCTCTACTCCATAACTCCATCCACAATAAGAAATTCTTAATTATCAGGCTCCCTCCAACAATGCTCAAACAGTATGTATAGAGAAAAAAGAGAACCTAAGACATGAAATAGGGCAAAAGTTCAAAATATAGGAATATAATATATAATGTAATATAAAATATAAATATAATACTGTGGAAGGCAGGTGCACAGCAGTGATAAAATGAACAAACTGTAAGAACAGGGTTTTAGAGAGGCGTTGCACTGATAAATATATGCTGTGATGATTAAACAGCTTGTAAACAGGGAGTAAAATAAATATATGTATGTATATATATGTATGTATACTGTGATGTATGCAGGTATAAACGGTAGTAATAACTATAACAAATAGATATAAACTGAGATGTAAACAGGTAGTAACCAGTAGTATAAAGGGATGGAGCAGAATGATTTATTTATAAGCTGGAGGGCTCCTGTTTCTATACTGTAGCGTTGTGTTGACAGTCAGTGGAGCAGCTGAGACCAGTTTGACAGTTGACTGTTGCAGACCAGTAAACACCCTCAGCCGGCCCAAAACAACCGAAAATAAGAAATAATGAAACAGACATTATTATTTTTGTCAATGACCAGGGACCGCAGGAACCGCGTACGACCGACATTTGCTCTCCTCTCCTCTCCTCCCCTCTGCTCTCCTCTCCTCCTCTCTCCCTTCCGCCCTCCTCGATCCGTCCTCCCTCCCCTCTCCCCTNCCTCCCCTCTCTCCTCCCTCCCTCCCTCCCTCCCTCCTCTGTGGGACCGAGAATGCCCGTGTTGTACTGACACAGTAGCGATACGGGCTGAGCAGACATGGAGGCCCGATTAACGAGAGAGGCCCGTGCTGACACATCCAGGCCTAGCTAACGGCGAGTCGGACTGGATTTCGGAGCATCTCGGGAGATATTACGGATACCAGCTGCTGTAAGGAAAAAGGATTTTAGCACGGAGGAAGAAGAAATAGAGGGAGATCCATTTCGGGTCTCTGTTGATTCAACGCAGCCGCCATTTTGTTGACAGTTAGTGTTTTTTTTAATAACCTACACGGCGCTGCATCTGTTATTTTACGCCACTGGAATACAAGTCGCCACCTTTTTGCGCGTTTATTTCAGTCGATTTAAATGACTCGTTTGTCTTTTAACCGACATCGGAGGATTTTTCTGCTTTAGCTGACTTGCTAGTGCATCGTTAGCCGTCGTAGCTGAGATGTAGTAACACGAGTGCCTGCGAGAATGTGACGGAGATGTAAGATTATGTGCATCACTTGTCCGGGGTTGTGTCACATTCACTCGGTTTACACTAATTGTTTGAGGGCTGTAGGCGTTTGCAGCTCATTTGCAGCCCGGGTACAGTGTTAAGTTGAAGCCGTGCGGGGCGAAATTAGCTTAAATCGTCCTCAAACAGGCTGCTGATAGATGGCTAGTTAGCCGCTGCCAGTGCCATTGATACAAAATGTAGCACAGGCTGTCTATTATTGGACGGATGGTAGCTGCTAGCTTGTTACAAAATAAACATTCACAATGCATGGGTTATATTAAGCGCCACGCCATGCTTATTACTTCACCACCTTGCTTGTTATTATCTTAAATATTATGCACATTTTCTCGGAGGGGATGCTTTACATGCTGGCTCTCAGCTTACACCATCAACTTTGTGTTTTGGAGGTGGCAAGGTTAACAATCACGTTTTTGTGTGTGCTCAAGAGCGGTGTGCAATTTTTATTTAGGGTATAACCTTGTTATTGGCACCTCTAAAAACAGCACAAACATTTGTTATGCAATTGTAGCTTGCATACTAGGGATAAAATACTAATTTCTGGTTGTCGCTGTAGCTCATGCCTTAGATTTATATCCTAAAAAAACAACATTGACATAGCACCAAATCTGACTTTATTTTTCATGTTTTGACAATTCAGCACTTGGAAGATAAAATATGTGGCCACCACGTTGATACACACGAAGGGAGGACACAGAGCCAAATAATGTGAACACCGTTTCTGGACAATTACAGAGGTGAGTGCATATTATACCTTTTAATATATTCGCTGGTTTATTGTTGCTCGTGTTGACACAACAGTGACTGAATCAGACTGCTCTCTGTTACTGTTTTGCCAGTCCCCCCACGAGCAGATTTTTAATAGTCTAAATGTTTACACACGAGTAGATGTTTGCAAGATGATTTCTCATGCATGCGCAGCAGTGTCACCCTAACGGCTTTCAGAAACTGCAAGAGTCTCTGAGGCCGGATTTCCTTTAGATTGACACGGTAATTATGAGTATGACTAAACAGGGATGAATTTGCTGAGTGAATATGAGCGCTTGCGGTGAAGACGGAGGGTGATCCGTGAGTTATCCCCCCTTGAAGGGGCAGTGTTGACTGTACAGGAAACCGAAAGCAGATAACGTTATTTGGCTTGTTCAGCCCTCCGCTGCTCAACCACTTTTTTTTTTT